>OX465291.1:40294034-40374034 GCA_949987695.1 Merzomyia westermanni | reverse complement strand
TATATATATCGATGAACTTATGCAGTTAGAAACCCCTTCTATTTGGACAAAACTATAACACCCTATGTACAAGGACAGCTAGGTACAAAAATAATGGGATACTGAGATTTCAACCTTACCGCTAATGTTTCTATCGTGCCACTTTTATGCCAAATTGCATAACAACTTCCTTTCCCTACACTTTTGCTTAAACTGAAGCTTAAATAATCCTTATTTAGGTAAATTTGCAATAAATTTAAAGAAAAGTAACAATATTATCTTGATTGAATGATAGTTGTTGTTGTAGCATATATAAAAACGTTCATACACAAGTACATACAGTTACACTGACCTTAACTATGATAAGAAGAAAGTAAAAGCTACAAACAGAAATAATAACAAAAGCAACAACAAATACCATCACTAACTGCTGCTTACTGTTGCAATTTTTGTATCGTAAGCCATTAAAAACAGTAAATTGCATTTGATTTATTTAATTCTATGCACATTTATATTTGTCAAGATCCGCCATAAACATTCACTGATTTTGTACAATAACTTTATTATAGAGACAAAATGAGAATTATGTTTACATACATATGTATACATGCACATTTATTAACAGAGTCGGACCAAAGCAAAACATTTCAATAGATTGTATAAAATTATAAAATCATCAGTTTTAGGATAGCTAAGTGCAGTAAAAGAGGTCATTCTGAAAGCACTAAACAAAATGCTTAGAAAAGAGATTCGTTAAATACTGTGCAAAGAGATTGTCTGACGCCTATTGTTCCCACATACATATATGAAAACATTTCTCAGACTACACAGATGTTTTGCTAAAACTGATAGACTGCGAACCACAGTTTCCAGAATCGATTGTTTCTATAGCAACGGAAGAAAAAGATAATTTTGCGCTGAAACGGCACCAAACTGACTGCTTCTCTACATGTGACTTTTCTGGGTGATTAGCTGAGTTGTTACTGAAACGCTCGATGTGTAGTGTAGTGCCAATCCCGAGATCCCGCTCTTTTTTTTTTTTTTGGATTGAAAATATTCATCCCGCGATCTCTGGGTTACTTAAAAGATATCCCGGAAACCTGGCATGGCAATTTTCTACTGATATTGGCATCCCTAGTCTGTAATGTATATTTCTCAAAATTTTCACCTCATTTTTCCCTACTCTAAGTAATAGTTTATTGTGAACTGCGTCACTAGCTTTTTGAAATTTCTGGAGCTCTAGACTACACATCGGTTTGTAGCTGTGTAAATCATATACTCGTAGCTATGAAGAGGTGGAAAACTAGAACTTCGGAACAGCTAAGAGAATTATCATTCCAAGGTAGTCCATTTTGCTCAGTAAAGCAGAGAACTTGTAAGTCTTAGAGAAGGTAACCGGGGGGATTTAAATTAGTTAAATTGTTTGAGCATTATTCACCACTGTAAGTGCCTGGAAAATACTTCAATGTACTAAGTTTAAATTTACAAAAGTAATCGAAGTATAAAAAGTAAATTGTGAAATAAAATTTTTACTAGCACAACAACTTTAATCAGACCTGTTAAATAATGATAGCCGGTTTGATCAATTATTTTTTTGAGAATCCATTAAATGCTTGATTGGCATTACTTTCAATTTTTATTGATTATTGTCCAATTAATTAAAAAATAATCAAAAAAAATCATGATTTTTACAAAAAAAGTTGTTTTGATTACTTTTGATTATTCTCCATAATTTTTTTTTTTTTTTTTTTGTAATTTGTTTAAAATTTTTTCAGTATTGTTGATGAATATACACATCATGTGCTTCTACAACAATACCGAAAAAAATCAAAAGAAAACAAAAAGTAATCAAACCCTCTTTTTTTGACTATTTTTGATTTTTTCCAATAATTGTAAAAAATAATAATTATTTTTTGATTTTTTCTTATCGTAGTATTTGCCTTTTCTTGAAAAACAATCAAAATATTCATTACCAATTAAAAAACTGTCTAATTAATTCATTACTAATTACTAATCAAATTTAATAAGGCAAATGACTTTATCTAGGTAATTCGCTAACTCGCCATAATTTGACTGAATCAAATTTGTTTAGAGCGTGATGAATTTTTACTCGGAATTTACATATTTTAATCGGTTTCAGACAGATGACTCTAAATAGGACATAGGACGCATCTCATCGCCCTGATAATTTCGGTATTCTTATCGGGGGGCTAACTCTTCTTCTTCTCATACTTACAAACATCAGACCAAAGTTATAATACCATTTCATAATCATAAAATGTAAAATATATTAAATTAAGAAATCGTATATTAGTTAAGTGGTGGTGTCAAAAAATGTCTACTATGGATTATGTGTTAAGATACCGGGAAATTACTGCATTAGTTCACATGGTTCGTACCTTGGCAAATCCTTCCTAGAAATTTTTCTACATCACCACTAGCTGTCTATCTATCTATTTATTAATACGCATACATATGTATACTACATACATACATACATCAATTAGGTATATATGTATTTGAAAAAATAAAAAAAAGTTTTACTTCGGAAGTAATTTGCCCAAGTTCCAGTAAATTCTCATTTTATAACTTTTTCATGCAAATTGGATTAATGAATTGGAAGCTCTTACGAGTGCGTGAGTGGGGGAATGCTTGTATGTGAGAGTGCGTGTGTGTAATTGTCGACTTACTTAATTATAGGCGTAACTTAAATTGCAGCTCGCAAACCCATTTGTATTTCTTTTTTAATTCTACAAACAATTTAAGTTTGAAGTGAAAGAACTAAAAATTAAGTATATATTTACAATGTAGATATATATATACGCATACATATATGCTAAGTAAAGACAGATATGCGTTTCGACAAATGAAGCATAGAGCTTTCCAATTTAGTAAGAACTTGTTTTTACATTTTCGTTTTTCCTCAATGCGTCTATGCAATCGAAAACCCAAATCTGCAGCACTTGCACTATAAAGATATACATATGCACATACTATAGCTTTAATTGCACAACATTTTATTTAGCTGCATCACAACCTTGCAGTCAAACAGACTAGTTGTAAACAAATTCTCTGCTAGTATGAATAAAAAGCCAACCGTTTTTATAGGTGAAGTTTTGAATTTTGCCTAAATTTTTTTTAACTTTCGAGTCAAGTCCAATCGATCCCTGTAGATTTTTTTTTGTGCTTGTGGAATCTAAAAATTTTTTTTTATTTTTTTGTTTTTACTTTTCACTAGCACCAACTAGAGATGCGACGAATACTTATTTGGCGAATACCGAATATTCGGTGATGCTCTTGAATGCCTTTTGGTATGAACTTACCAATATGTTGCTCATACGCAGTGTTGTTCAAGTTTGCACAAACAGGGCCAACATTTTTACAGAGAGGGTTTTTTCAATTTTTTTTTTTAATTTTATTTCAACGTATTTTTGAATCAAACAATTCGGATCAAAACCAAAATCAAAATCTCTGGCACCATTACCTTTGCTCTATCAGGGGCATCAGAGAGGTAGGCTTAGTTATTGTAACATATATGGACAAAAGTTCAAAAATAATTATTTCACTTAAATTTTTAATATTTTGAATCATAAAAACTATTCGTACAGGAAAGAAAAAATTTAATTATAACATAATATTTATGTGGAATTTAAGTATTTTTTTTTTAATCATATATAATTATTAAGTTCAATACACACTCAATATCTGGAGTTAGGGGCCAAAAAGCCATTTTCCATATATTGGCACTCTGTTTAAATTAATTTGTCGCTATTTAAAAGACGGCATTTTGGGGCTATTAGTGTTATTATTTTCAATATCTGGAATAAACTGTTATTTGAAAAGTGATAGAAACATTAAATCGAACGGGAGAATTCACGAACACAGCTGGTGCCTGGTATGACAGCTTATCAAGAGTTCGTTAACTTTTTCGGTTTAACTGTGTTCGGTGATAAAACTCTCACGAAGTGCAAAAAAAAAAAAGATTTCCGCGGGAATCAGCAAAAACTTGCAAGCAAAACTGCGCTTGCATTTTTGATTGGTTAACATCTCAAATTTTTTAATTTTTTTGCTGCTTTCCTGTGTCACGGTCAGCTGTTTTTCACTTGCAGGTTTTACTTAGTGAAGTTCCTCCAGCAGAAACTTGCAACTCTCCCTCTTTATAAAATGTCAAAATGCGCCCCGACCTGCAAACGTTTTGTGTCACGGAACACCTTTCAGTAAAAATTTTATAAAATTAAAAAAAAAAAAAAGAAACAAGTGCTCAGTATCTATAATGTAAATACACAAGTTGAAAATGTGTGCCCCCTTTTTAAGCCAAACTAAACATATAAGCTATAAACAGTTACATACGAATCAATAGGTCTGCTCAAGTGGCAGTGCCATCAATCAAAACAATTAAAAAAGAAATAAATTACAATATAGAAAAATCAGTTTAAAACTGGCAGCACTACAAATGCCAAACATGTATTCACACTATAGAGCCGTTGTTGTGTAAGTGAGCATGTCATGTATGTTCCCTGCCAACCAGCAATGGATACAAATCTGAATAAACAGTGAGTCGCGAAAGGAATGGAAGGAAAGCAAAAGGAAAGTAAATTTAAAGGAATGGAGAGGATCAGCAGGGCAGCTAAGGAAAGGAAAGAAAAGGAAAGGAAAAAAAAAGTAAAAAAAAGAGAAAAGAAAAGTATAGCAAAGGAACGGAGAGGGAAGTGGAGTAAAAAACCAAAGCATCAGTGAAAAGTACGAAATTGAACTTGAAGGAAATTAAAATTAAGGAAAGGAAACGATAAAACGGAATACAATGAAATAAAAAAAAGTTTTAAAGAAGTCTCAGTATTACATGGTGTTTACAGAAATATTTATAAAAAAAAGGAGAAAGCAACTACAAAAGGGGTAAGAAAAAAAGGGAAGTGAAGGAAAAGAAAATATGCTGAAGAAAAGTAACAGTAAAAAAGTAATCCAAAAAGAGGTAAAGGAAAGGAACAGCGATCGATTAAAATAAAATAAAATTCTATGGTTAAATTTGAACCACTGCACGATCTCTAGTGCAAATAAAATAGCAGGTGAATTCATTTTTAACACAAGCCTCTATTGAACTAGTCGACAACTAGTTTGTTTTATATCTGAGAACGTTTACTTATTTATCTTTGCTTTAAAATGCCATACACAGTTTGGGATTGCAAATATTTGTCTGACTGTGCCTGCTTTTAACTTTGCATCCATGTGTTTGTGCGTATTATTGTTAAGCCACAGAAACCTTTTTCGCTTCTTCATTTGCATATTTCCCTACTTCTTTGCATTTCAAATTAAATTAAGCACAAATGTGTAAATTTTATGCCGATGAATTGTTTTCGCAATTATTTAACACAAAAACTACAATGCTCAAGTTTGAAGTGGTGCTGAGCGAATAGAGGCACACACACACAGCCAAACGTGTTACACGCATACACACACGCATCTACATACTGCCAAGTTTAAATTTACGTTAATGACGTTGCAGACACGAAATCCTTGCTGAGCACCATAATGAGATTGCCAACGCCATCAACTACACAGCAACTAGGTTTGCCTTATTTTGTACGGTCTCATCAGTTTGAAGTTGTTGTTGCTAGTAGTCGATTCACTTTATGCATAAATTATATTTTAATTACATATTTACTCATCACATATATACTTTATAAACGTTAAATAGTGCACATTTTTATAACTTCACAAATACAATATGCATTACTTAAACATTGGTTTAACAACTGAAAATGTGATACAGTAACAAACTCATACATACCCTATAGGAAATATAAATGAAGTAGCCAGAAGCAAAGTGTTCTTAGTGAAATTTTTTTATTAACTTGAGTTAAACCCATATTTGTATAGTTAAATATAGTGTTTATTTGTTGACTAATAAATCCAAGTCATTTTAGACATTTTTGAGACATCTATTGGCTGGCGCATAAGCGCATTACCCAGAATTTAAATAGAATTTACAATTAGTAAGCAACATTAAAGTTGAACATCTCGAATCAATGTCACTTGCTGCTAACCCCTTTAATATATAACCCCTTTAAATAATTTAAAAGCAATTTAAAGGTAATTTTCTTGACCAAGTACAGCTGGTTGCAATAATCCCAACCTTCCTTCCTTGTTATCGAGATTTATCCGCTCTTGTTATAGGTACCTGATTTTCACTGCTATTCTCCTATATTTAGTTCATCGTTGCCGGAAATCTTGTCTTCAGCTTTGACTCAATTAAAAAGCTAATCGGCTAAATCTGCTTTCAGAGAGTGGGTGTGAGCGAAATGCAGGTTCCACCAACTCGCTGCACTAGAAAAGGTTCTTTGATTCTTCTTACCAGATTTCCCAATGGTTGTCGCACGGAGTTGAGCGCCTCGTATGTGGCTAGAACCGGGGCCCCAGGAAGAAATATATAACAACTGCCGGAAGCCATTACAAAACAAATACAAGGCAGCCAATTAGCAAAGCGGGTGCGGATATTTCGATGTCAATATCTTGCACTACAGATACCCTTATTAAGGCTCTCACTGTAGGATATCTAAAGCGATTTGAAGCCCTTAAGTAATTTGGCGGTTAACAAAGTCGTCCTTGATCACTTTGTCCTTCAGATCCATCTCTCTTCTACTACAAGTCCAACTTCACAATTGTGTTCCCAGACCTTTACATAGCCACTTCTCTAGACCAGGTAGACCTGATAGGGTTCGTGCTTTTACCTCTTCCATCCCAAAACTGTATAGAGTGGTAATAGAGGCCCAGTGACTACTGGTTTAGCCAAATTGTGTGAGTAATCAAGAAGACGTTGATATAATTTATTCCTGCAATTTCGGCAACAAAGAAAGAGAGAGGGCTCCACTGATTTGGTGCAAAATAGATGGAGTATGATTTGGGCTCCACGGTGTTGCGAGTCAGTTATCATTGAAAATGCATGGCTTTTGTACGTAACTAATTAACGTTGATGCTTTAGTGGACAGTGCCTCACAAAACCTCCGGTGCATGTTTGCTATCACTGATGTCAGACTTTATTAGGGCCATCTCATCTTCTTTCAACACTGGCCAAGATTATGAGCTGTATATTAGAAAAGGTCTGATCAAAGACTTATACAGCGTAACCTTTGGTCAACGAGAGAGAGATCCACTTGAGCATCAGAGCCTCAACTTCCAACCAACGTATGCTTTTCGCCCGCGCAGAATAACAAACATTCTTTCCTACACTACTCATTCCTTTGGCAAATGAAATTGCTCTGGATTACCCGAAATTCAGCCAAAGTAGAAACCGGCTGGTGCCAATGTCGTCGCTGACACATAATCATTTCATGCACCAACACCGACGCAACAATATTTGCCAATCAAATGCACATTCATTACTCAAAGGAGAAGCGCCTCAAGATACTTGAATGAGTGAGTGAATGAGAAATGCAAAACTTCGCAAAAAAATCCAAAAAATATTCGTCAGCAAAGAACTTGAAGCGGATGAGTATTAGTCGAAAGAAAAAATTTAAGAAAATCCACCAAACTAACAGTAAAACCTAAACAGCTAAGCTAACAAAATACGACAAACGACCATCGATATAAGAGATATACCAACAACAACAGCAACAACACCAACATTAAAAAGCGCAAAAGCAAATGCCAAACAATTTATTTAGCTTAAAATAATCATTTATAATAGCGTCTTAAATGTAACACATTGTCGTCTCTGCTTTATTTTAGCACCACATCAATGCGACTTTTATGTCGGTTTTGTATTCTTCAGCGCGCATACAAGTACAATAAAAAGCTATGGTAAGATAAATGAATGTTTAAAGGGTGAGGCAATATGGCTCTGGATAATCCGAAAATCATTTATCGCTTCATAGGTGTGCATTTCAAACCTTCGTTGAACACTTATGAGGGCTTAGCCATTCAGTCTTTCTTCACCGGCCAGAGAGCAAACATAATTTCTATCTGCTTATTGATGGAAAACCAAAGCTTATAAGCTTTTTTCCAAAATAAATAACTATCGCACTGATCTTGTTGTTTAACTCAGGCCTGTTAAATAATGATTACTAATCGTAATGATTACTGGTTTGATTAATTATTTTTTTGAGAATCCATTTAATGATTGATTACCAATTACTTTCAATTTTATTGATTATTTTCCAGATAATTAAAAAAATTATAAAAATAATTATGATTTTTTATGATTATTAAAAAATCAAAAATAATTCAAAAAAATTTGTTTTGGTTACTTTTGATTATTATTATTTTTTATTTTTTTTGAATTATTTGTGATAATTTGTGCTTTTTTTTAGTATTGGTGTAGAAGGATATAAGTGTTCACATAAACAACAATAAAGAAATAAAACATAATCCAAAAAAAAAATTCGAAATAATCAAAAGTAGTCAAAACTATTTTTTTTTGATAATTTTTTTTCTATGTTTATTTTGGTTTTTTTTTTTTGATTATTTCTAATCGTAATCAATTAATAATTGCCTTTTCTCTGAAAACAAATAAAATAATCATTACCAATTAAAAAAGCCGTCTAATTAATTGATTACTAAGTACTAATCAAATTTAACAGGTCTGGTTTAACTTTACCAGTTTTACTGGGAAGCAATTCCCACAAGAAGACAGGACTAGACTTAGGGTCCATTATGAAAATGACTTGCCAGCGATAGATGACAATTGCACCAACTTTTCCTAGTCCTGGACTAAAATATAGAGCAAAACTGCGCAATGAAATATGATTGAAAATTATTTAAGGCCTGACCTTACTTTTTGTTGTTGTAATAATGCTTCGCCCTGCACTTCGTAATAATGCACTCTTCTCACATATCATTTCCATCAACATTTTCTAACGGTAATCGCATGAACCTAGCGGTTTCAATAAGTTCAAGATAGTTTTACATTAAAATCAGAGTTTGATAACAAGAAATTTGCATCAACTTGTATGTACAGTTCCAGCCAAAAAAAATGGTTCTGAAATTCAAAATTAATTATAGGAAGAGGCAGCCCAGCACTGTTATGGAATTACCAAGTGGTGAAAGATTTAAGATCGTTTTGTGTTCCAAATTGGCTTTAAACTTTCACGTTATTAAAAAATCTTCAGAAAACTCATAATCGACTGTAAAATACCCCTTTGGACCAGAAGCTTGAACTTCGAAAAATCCTAAATATACAAATGCAATATTTGGAAGAGCAAAATAAGCAGGGTGGCTGTCGGGTCAAAATGTTAAGTAAATTCAATTGCCAATCACATATTGGAGAGTTTTGGAATCTATTTTTAGCTAGCTTTCCAATTCGCTAAGCACATGACACTTGGAATGACGTCTATGAACCTAATGCAATACATACATGGGAGCGAGTTACTGCTAGCTAGCGCAAGGAGTGAGATATTTCGAAATCTTTGAGAAATTTTTAAATCGTGCCATCGGTTTGTAAGTAGGTCTCCGTTGAGCTAAACTTGTGAGTCTTGGAATATGATTGGTTGATTGCTTATTGTGACGAGTCTCATAAGACTGCAGTTAGCGCTGAAGCAGTTTTGACATCACAACTATTTTGTAAGAACACTTACGTATATTTAAAATCAACAGCGCTAACTCGACCCGCTAAACCCATTCCGCTGAACTTTAATACCTTCTCACTTTCAGTGCTTTAATGTCCTTTGATTATTAGAAATTCTCGAAAAGCGGGTTTCTAAAGATTTAATTTTACTATAACAATACATCGCTAGGCCAGTGCCCTCCAAGGCTTTTACGATATTTTATTTGATAATTTCTAATTGAGCTAGCTCATCGGTAATCTCGTTTTCGTGTATGCTACTATTCCCCGATAAATATTTATCGACTCTCTATGACAGACTTTCAACAATGACCAAAAATATGTAATCGTTGTGGACCTGATAGCCTGCTAGCTATCAGAGATTATGGCCAAATAATTTTCGGGAATTTTGGATTAATATGAGCTTGCTAAATAAGGGATGCGTATAGACAGTTACGAGTTGAGAAATCCCGCTTCATAACCTACCATCTAGACCATTCGTGAAAAATGAAATGTTGAATATTGTTGCTATTTTTTCACCCGCCACTGTGTACAAGTACGTGACTATGAATTTCCTCATAAGCAAAATTGTGTGTTATTATTTTTGTACAGTTGTTGCAATTTGCATTTCAATGTCGCCAATTTTCTTCCCATTTTCTTCATTGTTCTAGCCTTCCATCGATGTTGACACAAACACAGCCGCTTACAAACCGATGATGAATCACCGAAAACATTTCAACGACATGGAAACACCAAGCAGAGGGCTGAAGTAAATTACTCCGCTGTGGGTAAAACTCTAGTTCTGAATGGATGCACTTTTGGTCCATACGATATTTATACATTACAGATAATATAGAAGCAAAAAACAGACTTTTTTTTTAAATGTAAACATCTTTGAGCTCGGTAGGGGCTGTACAGAAAAGTTATGCGATTTACGTGAGTGTAACCGTGCCTCTGTCGGCGCTTGTAATCGTGCTTCTGCCTTTGCTTTGTGTAAAGAAATCTTTTTTGACCGCTTTACTCTTATGTATGTGACGCTCTGTTTATGACGGTGTGTGGGTATGCAAGTGCTTTGCTGATTGTTATTATTCGGGTATCGTGCCTAAACACGATGAATGCTATAAATCGGCAAAAGGCGAAGGCAATTGCGTTTGTCATAAATATACACAGTGTTTACAAAAGAAATAATTGATAAATCATATTAAATTTATTTTAGCTCAGAGCCCGTCTTGAGGTAGTTAATTTGTTTTGTGTAATCGTTGTGGTTATTTGGGGGGGGTCGATTTTTATGGACAAAAGTTAACTGATATCGCGCCATTGATTTTTCGATAGGCTGTGGGCTCAGGCAAAAAAGTTCCACTACGCACGCATAACCAAAAAAATAATTTTCGAGCCTGCGAAATTTCATTTTTTTTTTTTTTTTGACTTTTTTCGACTTTGATTTTGTTTTGGTCGAAAAATCGACTTTTCCAAAACCCGAAAAAAATTTTTTTTTCAAAAAGCTGTTGTCGCCAACGTTTTTAGCGCATAATTTTAAGTGGGACAGGAAGTATGAGACAAATTCGTTTTCATCGAAAACATTTTTGCATGTATGCTGAAAAAACCCTTAAAAAAATGGCGAAAGGGTAAATTTATTTACCAAAACACTCCCCAAAACCCAAAAAATATTTTATTTTTTTTTTTCAAAAAGCTGTTATCGCCACTGTTTTTAGCGAACATTTTTGGGTCGGACAGGGTATACATGAAAATTTTAAAATCAATTAAAAATTTTTTTAGTAGGTCATAAAAAAAACCTTAAAAATCAAAGTCGAAAAAAGGAAAAAAAAAATGAAATTTCGCATGCTCGAAACTTATTTTTTTGGGTATGCGTAGTCGAAAAATCGATGGCGGGATATCGGTTTATAAATCGACCCAGTCTAGTGGTTATACTTACGGAAATAAATTAAAATAAAGTAAAAAATAAAATAAAATAAAATAAAATAAAATAAAATAAAATAAAATAAAATAAATAAAATAAAATAAGATAAAATAAAATAAAATAAGATAAAATAAAATAAAATAAGATAAAATAAAATTAAATTAAATTAAATTAATTTAATAGGAGCTATGATAAAGGAAAGGAAAGGAAAATAGAAGATCAGCAAGAAAAGTAGACAGTAAAATATAATGCAATAAAATAAATTAAAAATAGAGACTGTTAAAAGAGAAAATCAAATAAAATAAAAAAATATTGAAGTAAAGGAATAGCCTAGAAAAGAAGGGCAAGAAAGGAGCAGCTAATAACTAAAATAAAATAAAGTTTTGTAGTTGACTTTCAACAACTGGGCAAGCTCTAATTTAACTAAATTTATGTACAGGATTCACATGCTATACATCAGACTCCATGACTACTTGGTACTCTCGCCATTTTTTTATTTTTATGTCTGTCTACCTGTATATTTGTTCGGTCATTACTCAAAAGCCGTAACATGGAGTTGAGTGTAATTTTCACTCTTTACAAATTGTCTCAAATGGGTCAACAGAAACCAAAAAGACAATAAGACTGTCCGAATGGGACCCAGTTAAGAATTAATTGCCAAGTAATGCACTGGCCGACAATTGCCATCGCTAGTAACATCGTTATGTAAAAGTGGACAGTTGAAAGCATTGCTGTAGTACTGAGCTGGAACTAGTAGTGTAGCCAAATACTTTAGCGTTGAGATAGTTCTAAGCTAGTCCAATTTTCTGCATGGGTATTACTGAGTTCCCTACAGGATCCATACAAACACATGCACAAACAATATTTTGGTAGTTTCCTAGGAAGCTGAGCTGTTTGCGGTGATTTAAAACAAATGCGCGTTTTTGGCAAGCAAATTCATTTTTCCTACTCAAACTACAAATTTAAGTACACAAAGTAATAAATTTCTTGATAATACAAACTGAAGCTGTATGAGCGCATGATAATAGCGTTTTGTTGAGCAGGACAAGTCGGCAAGTATTGCATTCACCGCTATGCAAATAATCCATAGAATTCATCCTTAAGTCTACCTTGTGGACAGCAAACAACCACAAATCAAGCATAAGCCAAACATTTGAAGGCGGGCAAATGCCTTTGGATAGAATTAAGAAAGATTTACAACTTACATTTAAGATAAATTGGTAAAAGTTTATAGTTTTGGAACACGAGCAATGTAAACACATTATGGCTAGAAGAATTAGTTTGAGTAGGCAGAATAGTAAGTGTGAGACCTCGACTGAGTTGGAAAAAACAGGTGGGGGATGACTTAAACTCGCTTGGTGTTTCCAATTGGCGTCAGTTATCGCTAAAAAGGGATGAACGGCTGCCGTGCTTTGATACTCAACGGCGAAAATCGCCTAGGCTGTTAAGCTCCAAGTAATGATCATGATGATTATGTAAGAAAGAAGAGAGGGAGATCGGTGTAAAGTAGTGATGGAGAAAATTAAGTTCAACTTAAAAAAAATGTTAGTATTAATCGAAATGCAATTGCAATATCATGAAATCTTTATTCATTTATTTACTTATTTTAATTAAAACAATAAAACAGAGATCGGACATTTGCAAGCCATTGTCAAATAGGGTCCAGGGCATGAATGAGTTACTAGAGCTTTCCACGGCAGTGGCCTAAGTTTGACACTACGTTTTTCACTGATTGCTCTTGCCAAAGAAGGAAATTAAAATTCTCAGTATTCTTTCAACAAAAATTGGAGTGAAAAAGTACCTAACAAATTTATACTAGAGATAACATTCACTTTGTTAATTTAGACAAATTGAGAACAAGAATTATTTAGACTATGTTCAGACAAAAAACTGAAGTACTGTGTATTTTAGAATTTATTTGGAAGTTTACTTGCCTTAGCACAAAGTGCACACGCTTTTCGGTAAAAAAAAAGATGTAACGACAACCGCAATAGGTTGTCTGCCTGACAGCGGAACACCACAGGGAGTAATTTTAGACTTACCGCGGCATAGGGCGGATGCATGGCAGATGAACTTGCTAGATTAAGTCTTATGCCACTTGCAAGGTTTCGAAAGATGTCGACTAACAACGGATTGTCGGAGGGCTAGTTTAACATTACCGATATGGGATAGGAAGCGTTCTCGCAATATATACTACCTCAAGTGGCAGAACATATCTATTGCAGTTGCAGTACTAACGTGGCACTGTCTTATTGGAAGGCACGCGGAGAGACGAGGCGTCCTGTTCCGGAGATGATGCATGAGGTGTAGGGACGATAAAACGCACGTATCGGCAGAACACTTCTTCCTTGGTTGCCCATGCCTTAGCAGAATTAGACATCGGTGCTTTAATGCACCATGCTTAGATGGTCAGCTGGCAAAAATTTACGTCACGGCTCAAATGTTTTTCATTAGACTCTGCGGAGTGTTCAAGAAGGGTGGTTTAAACCGATTATTGTGATACCACAAGGGGCCTTCTAGCTTTGCCTAAGTGTGTAGCTTACCGGCAGCCACTACTACCTACCTGTCTACTTGGATATTTCACTTAGCCGATGATTTGGTGAATAAAATGATACAATTGTGTGAAAAAGAAATTTAAAACTTTCACCGTTTTTTTTTAAAATATTTTTTTAGATAAAAAATTCTGCTTTCAGTCGTATTTTCTAATAAAACACAACTTTAACACAAAATTTCACAGAATTTCATAATCTACAGGGTGGCAGAAAAATTCTATTTTTGGAGTAATAGTAATTATTATAGACATTTACCCGGACGATAGTGCGACTAACTTCCTCTTTTACTTTTTGCTGATATTTTTATAGTTTAGTACTATTTTTGATATTTACTAGTATTTATCAAATTTACATATATTATTTAGTACTATTTTGTTATTTACTACTATTTTTACTGTTTGCCATTAATTCTCCGGTTTACTACTTATTTTACTGTCACTACTATTTTTATTGAGTAGTAATATTTTTACTATTTAGTACTATTTTTACTGTTTACTTTGCAACTTACCATTTAGTTGCTTACCATTCATAATTAATTTTACTGCTTGTTTTACTATTTAGTACTATTTTTACCGTTTACCACTATTTAGTACTATTTTCACTGTTTACCACTGTTTCTCCAGTTTACTATTTATTTTACAATTTACTTAAATGTTTACTATTTAATACTATTTTCACTGAGTAGTATTATTTTTACGAAGTATTTGCAACTTACCATTTAGTTGCTTATTATCAATTCTGAATTTCACTGCTTGTTTTACTATTTAGTAATTTTTTTGCCGCTTAGTAATATATAGTACTATTTTTACTATTCACCATTGTTTCTCCAATTTACTATTTATTTTACAAGTTACTAAAATTTTTACTATTTCATACTATTTTTATGGTCTACCATTATTTCTCAAATGTATACTATTAAGTACTATTTTTATTGTTTACTACTATATATTTACTATTTACTACTATTTTTGATAAATAGTTATTTTTTCACAAAGAAGCAACAATGGCTGGAATATCAACATTAGCAACTATCAAGATGGCTTCATTTGTCAAAAACTCTCACCACTGAGTCAATCCCTAGTAATTGAATCATGCTCCGAGGCATGCCTACTCTCTTATGAAAACATAGTCATACATAAATAAAGTGCTCATTAAATAACTTCAAATACTTAAATTTTTGAGTGAAATACTTAAATGCACACAGTTCTCATTACATTTTACTCTTCTTGAACCAACGAAAACCTCCATTTCCACCAACATTTTTACTGCTACGCCTTAACACAGGTCCAACGCTATCAACGCACCATGAATTAAGCATCGCTGGTCTGTGCGCATTTATGAATGGACTTATGACAGCAGCGCAAGCCTCTGGATTATTGAGATGTACATGATGAGTGCCTTCAATTTCGTGAAACTCAAAATGAGGATTGTTCTTACGAAGAACGTCAATTATGTCCTCGTCAGCCTCCGAAATATAATACGAATTGCTACCCTTTATCACCAAATAAGGCAAATTCTTAATCCGTTTAGCCATTTCTAATATAAAAGCGGTCCAATTTACAAATCGGTTGTAATACTTCGTACGTCCATCACGTGAAAAATAATATTTATCTGGATATTTTCTAGATTTGGTAATACTTCGTGTTAGCAAATGCTCGCATTTATCCAAATCAACTGATTGAGAGGAACCATCATAAAGTAATTGCTTGAGTTGTTCATATGTATACGAGGGTGGCTCATACATTGCTAAATTTTCGAGCCGCTCCTCTTCCACAAACAACTTTTCCACATTATTACGTATTAGTCCTATTACGTCATCATGTGTTAAACGAACAGGTCTTATCACATCAACCGCTATAAACAAATCAACTGTACTCGGATAGAGTGCCGTGTAGCAAAATGCTATTATTGAACCCATTGAGTGTGCCATTAGCGAAACTTTAGACCATTTATATTCAATCATAACTCGTTGTATGACGTTAATATAATTCGCTGTATCATATTGTATGCCTCTGGGGTATTTTGAAGAACGTCCATGGCCCGGCAGATCAATGCATAGAATACCAATGTGTTTCGGTAGTAGCGGTATCAACGTATCCCAGGTGCCTAAGTTATCCAGCCAGCCATGAATGGCAAGTATTGGCCGTAAGTTACGTTCACCATACCAACATCCTGCAATGTGACCCCACGGAGCTGGTATGTACACCTCTTCATACTGAAAGGAAAAGTAAAATAAAAAATCATTTAAAAACATATTTTATATATTAGCTGCAATCTTTTGCAGCCGAGTTGCAAGAAACAGAGGGTATAAAACAGGAAGATAAACATCATCCACTCATATATCGAAGCTTTAGTTGAACATAACGGCACTGGAGAGAAAAGGGTGGAGTTACAGCATTAATCGTAGGTGCACAACCTGTCTGAACAAGTGTACAATATAACATTCAATACAAAAAACGAAGACACTTGGTAGTAAGCGGCTTCAGCAGTCTTAACCTTGCCAATTATACGTCGATAAAAATGTGAACAAAAAAATATATGTGTCGCACAAACCACTTTCCCTTCTCTGCAATCCATCCAACAAATAATACTGTGCAGTCGACGGAGGTTGCATACTTTTAGGCGCCGCCGTAGTTGTCGTCTCTTCGACTGATATTTCCAAATTACCCCAGTAGAGCCAGGGATCATCGTTTTATTAATCCTGGAGTAGTCCCTTGAGAGTATTGGATTATTCCCTTTTACTCCCGGGTTTTTTCACCCGGCCAAGGGCTGTTATTTCAGTGTAACCCTGTCCAATCTGGGGCAGGGCGAAGCACTGTTAACAACAACAACAACAACATTCTGTGTATTACCATATAATTTTGTATACTCCCTTTCTAGGAGGACCAGTAATAAAAAAACTCCCTTTCACCTCCCAACAAACAATAATGGAGTTTTTGTTATTACTTTTTTATGAATCGGAATCAAGTAATGGGGGAGTTTTGGAGAATTATAGAAAACCTCCCAGGAGAGTAATGAGTGAGACATTTCACATTCCTCCTAAAAGACCAATGAAAAATCTTTCGCGAATCATGCCTCAACCCTTCTATGGAAGCAAGTGAAGGAATGGAAGCAATAGAATAGAACTCATAAATACCACCAAATCTTTTATTAATAACTCAATCAATCAATTAAGATTAGTATACTCGGAGCACAGAGTGTAGAAATCTCTGTCATTAATCCGAAAGAATGTTAAGGAGAATACTTTCTTATTCATCGCTTGAGAAGGTCTCGCTTCAAGTTCTACTGGGACTATTCAAAGCACCCAAAAATTGTCGAATAAATTTCCAAAAACTTTTTTATACAATGAACATTAAATGGTTGGTCCGATTTTTGTAAGTATGTGAAGAAGAAAAGATGCTACATTTTAATAACTTATTTATCGCTATATATTTCATTTATCCTTTTCTGAAAAATGCTGTAACCTTTTGCCTTCACTTTGGTTGGATACCCATACTGTATTCAAAACTTAAACATTTCGAGCTAAACATTCAGGTACCTAGCCTCTCTCACACCAATACCGTAGTGCACGGTCAACCCCTCCTGCGGTGGCTGTCAATGTTGACGGACGCAGTACAGTGACAAACAAGTAGGCTCGTAAGTGACGTTGCTTCCTCTGTTAAAAAGGGGTGCCATAGTGGTAGGACACTGATCGCAAGAAGTGACCCTGTTTTTGCGCAGAACATGGATCTAGACATGGCATTTGTCGATCTTATCCTTCCCACCCAAGGTGTCAAGTGTGTCCATTCCTACTGGGTGGTCTGCAGTCAGTATTCTAACGGAGCCTCCCAGATAACTGTCCACATCCGGCAGTTAGGATGGACTTGGTATGGCACGGGGCTCCGCCGTAGTTGACCGTTCCCTTCCCCCTATTTTTATTTAAGGTCACCCATAGGCCTCGTCTAAGTAGGTAGCCAACAAAACAGTATAATGAGCCAAAATAAAACCTCCGCCCCGCATTCCTGCACGGGTAAAAATGCCATCTCTGGACTAGGCATTAAAATAGTACCAAAAACCAATACCAGTTCCAACAACCCAGGAACCGCATCGACGGCGTCGGGTAGGCTTTCACGGCCGTTACTACGCGAAACCGTACCAACCACACCCCTCGAGGATAAGGCAAGTACGGGGAGCAATGGTCGAGCGGCCAGTCTCCACAGACCCGATCAGGGCAATGATGTAAGACAGGTCGAGGTAATTCGCCCCAAACCCTCTACGGGGGGAAGGTCAACACCTAGAGCTGTCACTAGCGCTAGTCAGCCCGAGTCGAAAAGCGACCAAAGCCGCCAACATAATAGCAGCACTAGAGACATGTCTTCCAGCCTACTAACGTAGGACCAAAAGGCCTTCATAGTTGGGCAACCCAAATTCTCGCCTCGGGACAACAGCGTGAAGTAGGGAAATGCTGCGAGAACAAAGACCACCGTAGGGCCAAAACAAAGACACTACCCTATAAGAGACAAAGTTCTCAAAAAAGTACCACGAGTATATCGAGGTGCTCGTACTCATTCAAAACCTTTGGATCGTCCGAAACGAATTTGAGGAGAATCATAATTCTAGATGGAAATTGGAAACCACATGCGAGGTGTCCAGGGAAACGTGGCCCCGCATCTGTGGGAAACGAACCGAGTCCATACTCAAACTCAAACCACCCTCCCTACTCCAGTTTATTGGGGTACTCACGGGCCATTATCTAATGGAAATACATGATGTGTTCACGGGGGTCCCATCAAATGACTTATGTCGCAGTTGTAGGGATAAGCAGGAAATAGAAAGTATTGAACTCTTCCTCTGCAGCTGCCCCGCAATGGCTAAGACTCGTTTGGAGTAGTAAGGTAAGATAAGATTAATCATTTGTAGGAGCCAACAAAAGCGGACCAATATAACACCTAGCACATATAAAATCGATTATTCTGATAAATGGAACATAAGAAATAAGATTTCAATGACAAAGTATAGCCAACGATATTTAAAGAAGTTCCGTGCCATAATCTTTGCTTTGGAAGACCACCATAATGCCATTTCACCGCGCTCGCCACCTGAAAATAACAGCTCTAATAAACATTTAAATTAAATTTTGCAAAGTCATGAAAAATAAAAAAATATTTGGTTGCTTCATTTTACCTTTCATGAACATGAAATTGTATTATAACGTTAGTCCGATGTTTGTAAGTACGAGAAGAAGAAACGATATTCCCACCAATAAATATACCGAAATGATCAGGGCGATGAGCTGAGTCGACTGTCTGCCTGTACGTCTGTATGTTTGAACGCAAACTAGTCCCTCAATTTTAGAGATATCTCGCAAAAAATTTTGTATGGAGCCCTTATTTTGTAATACATTAATAATTTGTCGAAACCAGCAAGATCGGACCAAAACAACGCATAGCTTCCATTCAATAGATTTCTCCGATAAACGGGTTTTGGTGCATAACTCTTGGTACATATTATATACGTTCTAACAGACAGACGGACATGGCTAAATCGACTCAGCTCATCGGGCTGATCATTTCGGTATATTTATTGGTCTATCTCTTCTTCTTCTCATACTTAAAAGCATCGGAGAAAAGCTATAATACCATTTCATGTTCATGAAAGGTATAACTAAGACTAGAAACAAGTGGCCGGCGAATCTTATCAATGCAAAGGGTGACGCATTCAACTCAACAACAATTGACTCGCACATATTCACCAACATAGATTTCCCCTTTTATTAGGGTGTGTCATTTTTAAATTCAGTACTGCAAAAAAAAACAAAATATTTTTGCAGGCTTTTTGAAGGCGGGAGAGAGAAAGAAGAAAAAAGAAGAAAAATAAATGAAGGGAAAGAGGGGAGTTAGAGGAGATGAGAAAGGAAAGTTAATCTAAGTTGAAGAGGAAGGTACTATTGAAAGGAAGAGTAAATAAAGTTGAATGCAAAATAAGTGGAGGGATGGATTAATAAATGAAGAGGAAACAAGACGATTAATTTTTTGGCAAGCCAACACCTGCTGGGTCCGCTAGTTTAATAAAAAATATCAAGTATTCAGGAAACGAGCTCAAGGCCAAGAATAATAATTTTTCACTATTTGAGCTTTTATTTATTTTTTTCCTACTCTATTCAATTAAAAACCTTTTAATAATTAATTTAAAATGATTATTCAAAAATAAAAACAATAATAATTTTCACAAAAATTGTTGGTATAAAAAAGCAATAAAAAATAACTAGATACAACACATTTTTAATAAAAATAAGTAAGCCAATTCTCTCAAGTGGATTTCAGAAAATACCTTTCCAACTGCTTTTGCAATATTAATACTTGGTTATGTATAAAGGCCATGGAATATGCAAAAATTATTTGCTATAGAATGAATAAATTTCTATATTTTATGCCGTTGAGTTCAAATCGAATTGTCTATTTCTGAAATCCAATTCACACATTCTGAATTCCAGTTACCTATTCTGAAATCCAATTTTAGTTCTCTGAAACCCAAATGCCTATTCTGAAATCAAATTAACATCTTATGTAAACCGAAAAACTATTTTGAAATCCAGATGACAAATTCTAAAATTCAACTACCTATTCTGAAATACAATTGACGCTTTCTGATTTCAATATGGAAACGGTGTAGAGTGAAAGAATTGCCCACTTTTTCATATTCTTTGAAACGTATTATAGTTTAGGTTTTGAATCTAAACAAATAATAAAAGGGAGATTCTCTCTGTCTAGAAAACGTGGAAAAAGTAGAAAATATTTTATACGGTTTCTACTTTTTCTACACCCAACGCAATGAAAGAAGCAAATAAATTTGACTATTGAAAACCCCATTACATGCTCTTTTTTTTTTAGTTTTGGGAAGAGGTGCTGATTTAGTAGATTTCTATGCTTTCCAAAGTAACAGAATTGCTCTTAAATTAACGACGGCTTCGTTTTCTTGTTTTTTTTTTTTTATTTGAAGAATAAAAAGCGTGTTATTCCTGGTGCAGTTCAACTTCTGATAAAAGCTACGATTTGGTATCAAACGATGTTTAGAACAGTGAATTGAGTTAAAATTTTAAATTTCTAGACATTTACATATATTTAGACTGGGTCGACTTATTAACCGATATCGCGCCATCGATTTTAGGTTAACTTTCGTCCATACAAATCAACCCACCCTAATAGCCCTTCAAATTGATATTTTAACTCTGATAGGCTCTAAATTGAAACCTAAAGAAATTAAATGTTTGGGACTTACTACCAAAAAATTAAAAAGGTGCTTAACCTAACTAATGGTTCGAAATTTAGGCACAATTTCCCAACAATAAATTTTAAAAAATTTTCAATTACACGATTGCTTTCATATTTTCAGTCAATGTTTTTTTTTATAAACTCCTAGATAAAAAGTAGTCACTCTAATGTTATTTGAACATTGCTCATACAATAGAAATAGTGCTTTCTCTTCGATAGCCTCACAATGACATAAACACAAGAGCGTAAAAATGTTGAATTCCAGGCGACCGGTACCTTCGCCTCAATACCACGTGGAGCGTTGAAATATTCATTGCTATGCGCCGCTAGCTTTTTTGAGAACTAATCACTGTTGTTATGAGTAATACCTTGAGAGAACCGCACGTACTCACTCACCTCACGAGACGGCATATCTGCCATTGATGTTTTTTTTTTTTTTTTTTGAAGTGTTTAATTGCAATTTCTGGTTGAGATTGCCCTTTGAACCAATGTCAGCTTCACTATAGTTGTTGATCTGATTTTTAATTATCTACAAAACATCTATTTTACTTTCAAACTAATTTAATACACCATAACAGTGTGCATACTAAGTAAGTAAGTTTTTTACAATATTTTGCTTAGAAGAAACAACCGGCTAAAGCGACTAACGACAGCAGAATAGCATTTTTGCTCATGAACTTGAGCATTTGTTATCAACGAAACTGCTTAGAAGAGAAAGAAAACAATAGGTACTCTTTAGGGAGCATGTTTATAGACGAATATATATGTACGTTTGAACTTTTATAACAGTATATACACATCGGTGTTGCCAGAAAGCGAATTGGTGTTAGTAGGTTATTATTATATAGAGGTGGGAAGCTATCATGATACTATCGATACAGCCAGTATTTATATCAATCATTGCTCCTATTTTAATAATAACGATATTTGCAATGATTATAATTTTTGCAAATAGTGGCATCTATACGATGGTTGAAAAAAGTGGTAACACCATGTACACATTACAACTGAAAACATATATTTTCTTATAAATCTTTTTATTTAAGCTCAAAGTTTAAAAAAAAACTTATTGCATTCTTTAGTTTTAAAACCAAATAATTTCAGTTTTATTGATTTAAATATTTATAACTTAGGGGCGTTTTCTGTATGTCAGATTAACGCTAAACGGCAGTTTAATTGACATAAGTTCTTCGATTATCTGTCAAACAAAGTGGCAGTTAGCGCAAAACTGATATTGTGAAAACGGCCCTTAATGTCATTTTTAATTTAGCTAAATCCAGACCCGTTAAATTCCTTTTCGAATTGAGTAATCAATTGTTTAGATGACTCTTTCAATCAACAATGTTTATCAATGGTATTATAACTTTGGTCCGATGTTTGTAAGTATGAGAAGAAGAAGAGATAGACCTACCAATAGGTATACCGAAATGATCAGGGTGATGGGCTGAGTCGATTTAGCCATGTCCGTCTGTATGTTTGTACTCAAACTAGTCCCTCAGTTTTTAAGATATCTTGATGAAATTTGATATGGAGCCGCCATTTTGCATGAGATTAATTATTTTTCGGAAACAGCAAGATCGGAGCAATACGACGCATAGCTCCCATACAATCGATAGTTTCGATAAATCGGTTTGGGCTATAAATTTTGCAATTCAAAAGCTAGGAACAGCAGGTTTAGTACTTATTATCTTATAACTTTAAACGAGTTATTCTTGTATATTTGTATAGTTGTATATTTGTATATCCATACCAACCAAAGTATTTTGGAGTAGGGTTGCCACCTACGGTTGCCGCCTGACCGCATTTTACTTATTCCTTCAGATATCGAGCACTATCTCGGGAACGGCTAAACCGATTTCGATGAAATTTGGTAGATGGATAGTATGCTTCCTTATAATATTTTCTACTTGGATTTTGCCACTAAAAGAAGGTTAGAGGGTTGCCACCTTTCAGAATTTTTTTAAATATTAAGCAATATATGCCAATATGGGTATCAAACGGAAGTTATTTGAGGCCGTATACCAACCAGAATATTTTTAAGTAGGATTGCAACCTAGGGTTGCCACCGAGCAAGGCTCGGTCACCCAGGTACTGTATGTAATAGTTGTAGTGAAAGTCAGCCATATCGGACCTACGTAACATATAACTCCCAACCAATCGATTATTCCGATAAATGGGACTTGGGCTATGTATCTTTAAATTAGCAGTTTTGCAGAGTTTGTACTAATTGTAAGTAAGGATCGGACACTTAATACCGTGATGCGTATTCATGAAAGGTATAAAGTCTTCAGCACAGTCGAAGACAGCCCTTTCCTTACTTGTTTTAATTATTTTCAATAATCCGTAATTACTAATTGATTCCTATTGTAAAAATATCACAAATAATCCAAAAAAAATTTTAAGTAATCAAAAACAATAAACAAAAATTGTTTTTGATTAGTTCTGATTTTTTTGATTATTTAAATTTTTTTTTTTTTGTGATTATTTCTGTTTATTTTATGGACTTATGTTTGTCTGTATCAATACCAAAAAGTAATTAAAAACAATCCAAAATAGTCAAAAGTAAAAATTGTTTAATTAATCAATAATCTTATATTATTTTTACTTGAATTAATTCTTTAAAATATATTTTTAATAATACTAATTTTTCGTACAAAAAATGGAGTTATGTGCAACAATAGATAATTAATTTTCTTTAAAAATCGATTAAACTGTAAGCAAAAAAATATTTCGCCTCGAGGTAACACCCAATCAATTAATTCGAGCAAAACTAGCTAACTACCCTGTAAACATTCCTGTTCATTAACTAGAATTTCGTAGGCTTATAGTCCAATTACCCACCGACGCACGTATGTAGTACGTGTCAGCTGACACGACCTGTGTTATGAGAGTGCCATGTAAACGAACACTCACCGACGTTCAATTTTTCCGTATATGTAGAACGTTCCGTAGAAATCAAAGAAATTTTTGATTTTTTCCGTAAGAACGCGTCGGCTGATTGCTCTCTCATATGACAGTGTTGCCTATTCATACGTGTGTATGCTGGTTATGGATCGTTTGCAGTTGCTTTACAAAAATAGCTCAAAATACCTTTTAAATTTTCGTAATAATGTTGAAATAACCTGAAATTACGATATTAAGTTGTTGCTTTTAAATAAATTGACTGGCTGTAATTATTTAATGTTAATTTCGGACACTCATAAAATGAAAAATAATTGTTTCAAAAGCACACGTTTGAGTTAGCATGCATGAAAACTGATCAATGGCAACATCGTATTGAATGTAAACAACAGAAATGGCTGATTTCTCTGTTGGCGCCACGGGCATAAGATTCGCTAAAACGTACGTACGTACGGGATACGTAAACGTACGTTGCACACGTCGGTGGGTAATTGGACTATTATTCATAAGCAGCAACAACCCTCTAAAATTCTCGATACGTGCCTACAAGAGCGAAAAAGAAAACAATTCAGTATTCGGGCAGCAATCGTTCATTAACAACGCCGTCCTACATTTTAATTTTCTCTTCAAGTAATATTCTGAGTATTTAAATATTCATTTAATGAAATTAAATATAAAACTTTTTTGCAAATAATATTTCTTATAGTGAAATCATAATCCTTTTGGGAATTTCAGGCTTCAAATAGTACATTTGGGTTGCAGATCAAGTACGTACGTGCATGTCAACAATATTTTCTTGCGACGTCGCTATTGCATAACGGCGTACCAGCGACGCAAAAGCGAGTAAAAAGTGCTCAAATGAAATCACGAAAAAAAGTGAAAATGAAACGATCACTTGTCAAAGCAATTAAGAAAGTAAATAGCATTTCATTTTGGAATAATCAAAGTAACCTTTTTCGGTTGAAACAGTTTTTAATAATTTCATATAAAAATATTGAATTGTTTTTTTTTTCAGGGTTGACTTATTGTAATTGCGAGATGCGGTTTTCATAAATAAAATAACAAAGAATAACGGGATCATTTAGAAGCTGCAAAAACGAAAACAAGATGGTTAAACATAGCACTTTTAAAGAGATTTATTACTAAGAACTTGCAAATCATGAACACTAGAATTCCATACACGAGTTACCTGCTGGTTTATTTGCAAAGAACTTCGAAACTTATAATTTTCTTCATAAAAAGCTAATCTTTCCTGGAATTTCCTTAATGCCCGTATGACACTACGTATTTTTCTTGTATTTTTCCTATATTTTTTGTTTGACATACTGACGAAAAATTACTGAAAATAAGTTTACAAAAACAATTTTGCAGTTGTTGAAGGGAGACAAACAGTGCCTTTAATTTTAATTTGGTTGACGTTTTTTTGAATGCTGAACGAAAATCAAATTTAAAAATAAACAAATTAAAAATTTGAGTTTGGCACCGGTGGTGCTGAGCACATATTACCTGGAGAGCAACCACTATGCTTAAAAAATCGGAAGATATTACGAGGAAACACTGTTGGTACAAAAGCAACCCTTTCAGGGAAAAACTATTAAATTAACAATATATCATTGACAAGTGAGTCAGCTCGTGAACGTAGGAAAAATACGTTGATTGAAAATTTGGAAAAAATATAAACAAATATGGAACGCTAGTATATTTAACTACAAACAAATATTAGTTTTAAACTATATTCTATATGCAAAATAATGAACTCAAATAAACTGAACTAAATACGAAACTGTGAAATTTAATATTATTTGTTTAAACACGCATATATATAAAGATACTTTTACAAGTATGGAATAGATTCTATCTGAAATTAATATTTAAATTTTCCATAAAATGTTTTAAGAAAATTTAAAGATGTCTGCCTGCGAAAACAATTACAAAATTCATTGAAAAAAGGACTATTTGAAAAAGAGAAAATTACTTTTTATAAACGTTTTCCAAGGGAAAAATTTCTATGAATAGCGACTATATTTTTACTGAAATTTGTTTCCATATTTCAATGTAGTGAAGTAATATTAGGATGACAAAAGCAACGAAGAAATCAAAAAAAAAACAACAGGTGGGTGATTTGGTCTTCCCTGTAATTTGAAATTATCTTTATAACTGAATAAGAACGATGGGTGGTGTACTTTGATAGGCAACTTCTAAAGTCTGATGGTGTTGGAAGAGCTGCAAGGTGTTCTTTGTCATTCTTGAGCCAGGATATTGCCTTTGTCTTTTCGTTAAAGTCGTGTAGTGAGACGTACATATTTTCCCATTGTGCAAGCATTTGAGTTCCCCGCTCTCCCTGGCTTTTCGGCAATGACAAGATATGTTAACTCTATAACAACATGACTTATTAATTGTCACTGCAGTAGATCGCTCGCGGTCTTCCCTAGTTAAGGCAGTTAAGCGCTTGTAATTCGATAACGTGATAAGTACCTAAACATTCATTACTTTAACTAATTGACATTAAAAAAACCCCAAGACTTTGGCTTAAGAACTAATTCAACTGAATGCTGTACTTGTATACAAAATCTTGCTTCCATTACTACCACACTTATAATATTGCTTTCCTCTGTCCGACTACTTTTCTCAGTGGTATTGCATTTGAAAAACACTAAAATTTATATTGCAATATTTTAAGTATGAAATCACCAAGTTAAAAGCGAATAAAAATTTCGAAATGGGTATTGCCAACTGAGCTTTCAAAGCGCTGAGGCGTATTCATAGCAAGTATGCTCCCCAGCAGCCGCGCATAAAATATGTCATTATCGGTAACGAAAGTACACTTTAAATTGCTATTGATATTCAGTTGTGGATGCCAGGCAATGCCCTAGAAACGTGCGTGGTGAAGGCTAGAGTGGTGTATTCGATATATCCGGTGCGGTTAACGCTTCACTGACGTACAAAGTAGCTGAAGAGAATTGAAAAGAACCACTTACCCCATCAAGCAATTAAATAAAGTTCATACAAACAAAATCTAATTTAAAACAGGTAGGGAGTATAGGGTAGGTGGTAATGGAAAATTGAATACTCAACTGTGAGCTTTAGCAATAATGTTGGCGCTATTATTTCATTGATATGAGCCATACCTTTATAAAATTTCGTCAGTACAAAAACTTTGAGATCCACTTTGATAGAGCTTAGCTGTGTTTCAATTGTGCTATTTAATGTGGGTGTGTTTTGAAAGAAAATGATATCTCGATTGTGTAAGCCCTGTGTACCTTCATAAGAACAAACAACTCCCCTTGGTAAACCTGTTCCGCTACTTTACCTCTGGGCCTTGCAAAAACGTGTAACCTCCGAGGGAGCCTGATTCTATGTAATAATAAACCCATCGTTCATATTCGGAATTTATTTACTTAAATTACTTGCAACGAAAAGAAAGGACGAAGCCTACAAGGCAACGCTGAGATCGAATGCAACGAGGAGTGTGTGTGAACACTACCGCGAGTTGAAGAGGGAAGCGAGGCGGCTTTTCCGGGCGAAAAAAAGAGAGGCAGAAAAGCGTGAAATAAAGGAGCTTGAGATGCTGGCCAAAGGGAATAATGCCCGAAAATTCTATCAAAAAATTCGGCGAATGACAGAAGGTTTTAAACCCGGGGCAAACTCCTGTAAGAATGAGAACGGCGACCTGGTGGCCGATGTTCAGAGAGCACTCAGAATATGGAGGGATCACTTCTCTGCCCTTTTAAATGGAGAAACGGAGCAAGAAACCAGAGAAGATGCCGAACCCGAGCCCACAATCGAAGATGATGGAATTGACGTTCCACAACCCGACTATAATGAGATGCGAATAGCAATATCCCGATTGAAAACCAATAAAGCAGCTGGCACTGATGGTTTGCCTGCTGAGCTATTCAAACACGGAGGCGAGGAGCTGGTAAGGCGCATGCATCAGCTTCTATGCAGAATTTGGTCGGATGAATGCATGCCTGAAGATTGGAATCTAAGTGTTCTCTGCCAATCCACAAGAAGGGCGATCCTGCAAACTACCAACTATCGCGGAATCAGCATTTTGAATATCGCATATAAGGTCCTATCAAGCGTATTGTGCGAAAGACTGAAGCCTGATGTGAACAGACTGATTGGACCTTATCAGTGTGGCTTCAGACCTGGTAAATCTACCATCGACCAAATTTTTACAATACGCCAAATCTTGGAAAAAATCCGTGAAAAGAGAATCGACACACATCATCTCTTTGTTGATTTTAAAGCCGCTCTCGATAGCACGAAAAGGAGCTGCCGCTATGTCTGATTTTGGTTTCCCCGCAAAACTTATACGGCTATGCAAAATGACCTTGAGCAACACCGCCAGCTCGGTCAGAATTGGGAAGTACCTCTCCGAGCCGTTCGAAACTAAACGAGGTTTCAGACAGGGTGACCCCCTATCGTGCGATTTCTTTAATTTAATGCTGGAGAAAATAATACAAGCTGCAGAACTGAACCGCGCTGGAACAATATTTTATAAAAGCGTGCAACTGTTGGCATATGCTGACGATATTGATATCATTGGCCTTAACAACCGCACCGTAACTTCTGCTTACTCCAAATTAGAAAAAGAAGCGGAGAAAATGGGATTGGTGGTGAACGAGGGCAAAACGAAGTACCTTCTGTCATTATGCAAAGAGTCAGCGCATTCGCGCCTTGGCAACCAAGCCACTGTTGGCAGCAATAATTTCGAAATAGTAAAGGACTTCGTTTACTTGGGAACCAGCATTAACACCAATAATAATGTTAGCCTAGAAATCCGACGAAGAATTACTCTTGCAAACAAATGCTACTTCGAACTGAGTAGGCAATTGAAAAGTAAAGTCCTCTCTCGACGAACGAAAATAACACTCTACAAGTCACTCATCGCACCCGTCCTGCTATATGGTGCAGAAGCGTGGACACTAACAACATCTGATGAGGCGGCTCTGGGAGTATTCGAGAGAAAGGTTCTTCGAAAGATTTGTGGACCTCTACGCGTTGGCGACGGCGAGTACCGAAGAAGATTTAAAGATGCGCTGTATGAACATTACGCAGACGCCGACATAGTTCAGCGAATTAAAACACAGCGGCTTCGCTGGCTAGGCCACGTAGTGCGAATGAGCGAAGATGCTCCAGCCCAGAAGGTATTCTTATCGGCACCCGCCGGTGGGAGTAGAGGAAGAGGAAGACCACCACTCCGATGGAAGGACCAAGTGGAGACCGATTTGCGATCCCGCGGTGTTTCCAATTGGCGCCAGTTGGCGCAACGAAGAAACGACTGGCGAGCTATGTTGGACGGTCAAAATCGCCCAGGCGGTTATATGACCATTTAAAGAAGAAGAAGAAGAAAGAAATTACTTGCTACCCAAATTGCTAAAATCGCAGCATATTCAGCTGCCCTTGTAAAAATATATAACTTTCTATCCCATTAAGACGACTATCTTAACCATAGGGCTGCGATGGTCTCAGTTTGGTATTTATTCTAGCGCTTAACTGTTGGAAAGTTGGAACAAAATCCGGAATTCGCAAGTAATGTAACTTCACGTTAAGTTCAAGGAAAAATAAACCTTCAAATCTACTTCTTCTTCTTCTTTAAATGTTCATCTAACCGTCTGGGCCACTGCGTGTCCTAACTTCCTTGCTATAGCAGTCGATTAGATTAGATTAAAATCTGAGGTATGAGGTATTGCACTGCGACCTAATTGCTATTGTGTTCTCTTCTCTTTACATTACATCATTCAGGCAGAGCTCCCTCAAAAAGTCAAGGATAGTAGTCGGCTTCATGGAGTGTACTTCCCTCCTTTCCGGCTTGTGTGAGCCTACAAACATATGCCTCCTATTCCAATGGCATCGCATTCTACCAGGATGTGCTCCGCAGTCTCGTTTGCCGTGTCATAGAATCGGCACAGAATGCTGGAGCAGATGCCCAGCTTGTGCATGTGATCCTTAAGTCTGCAATACCCTGTGAGTATTCCTTTTACTATCCTAAGACTGTTCTGGGAGTGATTGATCAGAGTTTTGAATCTCTTCTTGTCATATCCCATCAACAGTGCCTTTGCTTGTCGCAGCCCTGTCGTCTGAGATCAGTGCTGACTCCTCAGTTGTACCTCTTCCTGGCGTAGCATCCCTTTATCAGTGTGTTTTCTAATTGCTAGGCCAGGTTCCGGTCCGACTATCTTTTCGGCAGCCGCCTTCCTGCTATATCAGTAAGTTTTACTGAACTTAAATTTTTAAAGGAACTTGAACGCTTAATGCGAAATGCTTAAATGTATTCCAGGAATCTTTTTGAAGCATCTATTAATACGTAGGATTAAAAAAAAAATATTTTTATAAAATTTTAGTTCATGTTTATTTTTCACGACAAAACGTAGAATCGTTGATTGCATAATCCACGTTGTGAAACTGAATTCAGAAATGTGTAAAAAAGATTTGCTAACATTCACGCACATTGAAATTTCGAAAATTTCAATCGAAGGACGTTGTTAAATTTTTCGTTATGTGTATGTTCATGCATTGTATAGATACTAGAGATGCCACGAATATTCGGCAACTATTCGGTATTCAGACACTTTTTTCAAGTTTACACAAAAGCGTTGCCACTCATGGCGGTGACAATAGTAAACGTTATTTGGCGGTCGTAATAAATCGGCACCGCTTTTCGAGGAAACCACGGCTTAGCTCAGCTCAATTGAGTTTTTTTGTTCTACTAAAAAATTTTGTTGAAGGGAGTTAGTAGCTTTTTCCTTTTCATAAACCAAAAGACCCGGCAGACGTAACTTGCCCAAAGGCAGACCTACGCAAATTTGAACGCATCTACCCATTCTTATCCATTTCCCTCTCACATTTTAGGAGATATTTCCGAAACCAATTGAGATATTGAAATTAATCACATCTATTGTTGCAGCACTCATTTGCCCCTTTCGTTTAATACCCAAATTATACTAACACATTTTGGGTCCTCCCTGGTTCGCACATTGGCCGAAACCGGTCGAGTTATTGAAATAAGCAATACCTTAAATTTTAAGTTAGACTTAAAGTAATACAGCTGTGATTTCCAATAAATTTTTTCTTAAATATCTGCAATAAAAAGGCATCGATATGTTACAATTTTATTATATGTAACTTGTAACCCGTGAAAAGTAGTAAGTGCTGCCAAATATTCGGCTGCCGAATATTATGCGATTCGGTCCAGAGTCTCGCGGAATATTCGTTATTCGGTATTCGGCCAAATAAGTATTCGTGGCATCTCTAATAGATACCCTGCAGGAAAATTATAATAATAATAATAATTCCCAACGGATTACCCACCATATCCCGCCCGCCGGCGCGAGGGGCGCATCCGAATAACGCGCGGATTATTCGTTCGTGCCGAGTCGTTGAAAGGCTTTGTTAATCGTCGAGATCTAAAACTGCTCAGCTACAGAGAAAATCTCATCAGCTAAGTAAAGTAGATATAGGATAGATTATACATTAAGAAATAACTAGTTAACAGAATAAAATAATTGTTAAAAGTTAAAATAGAAGTCAAAGAATAAAAAACAATTAGTAGCTATGAATTTAGGACAGAAAGAATAGATTTTTTTATGCTGAAAAGCGAGTCTGAAATATCAAATCTACCAGAAAGAGAGTTATAATCTTGACACAAACAGCGAAAAGGCTCATTTAACTGAAAATTGGTTCGGCACTGTTTTAAGACTATAAGTTTAAAATGCCTTGAAGGACGAGACGGTACATTGAAGTTCACTTCACTTAGAAGAAATGGGCTGGATAGTGAACCATTTAGCAATTTAATCATAAAAATAATTCCAAGCATTTCCCTCCGACTAGAAAGTGTGTGCAGATTAATGAGTTTTAAACGATTCGTATAGGGTGGCAGATTGTGCAAGGGATCCTAATGAAAATCTCTTAAGGCAAATAGTAAAAATTGTTTTTGAACTGATTCAAGGCGATCTACATGAACGTGGTAACGCGGGTTCCAAATTATAGAACCGTATTCAAGTATCGGTCTGACTAATGTAGTGAAGACGGCTTTAGTTACATAAGGGTCGCTAAATTCTTTAGACCATCGTTTAACGAATGCTAGGACACCTCTAGCCTTATTGACTGTTGTGTTAATATTGCGGTTGAGACTGAGTTTATAGTCCATAGTAACCCCCAGGTCAACAAAATCATACACTTGCTCAAAACTATAATTTTTAATTGTATAGGAAGCCGGCTGAGAAATTCCACGCGAAAAACCCATGTGTTTACATTTTTTAAGGTTAAGAGGCATATAATTTGAATCGCACCAAGTAACAAGTGTATCTAGATCTGATTGTAGCTTATTTCTATCTTCAAATGACGCGAATGACATGAAAAGCTTTACGTCGTCGGCATACATTAACATTTTTGAAAATTTTATTGTTATAGAAATATCATTTATAAACAACAAGAACAGAATCGGGCCAAGATGGCTTCCTTGAGGAACCCCCGAAGAGACATAAATGACATCGGGTACTAAATTTTTAAACATTACTCTTTGTGTCCTGTCACTAAGGTAAGAAGAGATGCAGCGATTGAGATCCGGCTGGAAGCCCAACTGATCGAGTTAATGAATAAGTAATGAATGACACACTTTGTCAAAAGCTTTGCTGAAATCCGTATAAATAACGTCGGCTTGCAGATTTTTTCTAAAGCCATTTGAGACATGACTGGTAAACTCCAGTAAATTCGTAACTGTGGACTTTCCCTTACTGAACCCGTGTTGGCAGTCAGCTATCAAAGTAGAGATCGGACCCGTAAGTTGATTTGTAACAATAGCTTCAAACAATTTTGGGATGGCAGAAAGCTTTGCGATGCCACGATAGTTCTCTATAGAAGGCCTACTCCCGCTTTTATGCAGCGGTAGAAGAAACGATTCTTTCCACGCAGTTGGAAAAACACCACACTTTAGTGATAGATTGAACAAATTGGTAAGGGGTTGGTAAATATGGTTCGCACACTTTTTCAAGAAACATGTAGGAATCCTATCAGGACCATATTTAATAGATTCTTTTAAGCTAAATTAGAACATCTTTGGCGCATATAATTGGTGAATTAATTGAATTTGTCCCATGTAGCTTATAGGGATAGTTTTGAAAGTTTGAATTGGTGACAGCAGAATAGTTAGAAGTGAAAAATTGAGCAAAAAAATTTGCGATATATTGATTATCGCTAGATATAATGTCTTGATATTTCATGGCTGAGGGAAACCCTGATACTTTACGTTTAGAATTTACGAAACCATAAAATGACTTTGGATTGAGAATAATGTCTCTTTTGGTTTTAGAGATAAAGCTTTATAGCACTTTTTATTTAAATCTATGTACTTCTGACGTAGAATGGAATACAGTAGGTAATGTTTATTTAATCCGGATTTCTTATATAAATTAAATGATCGCGTTTTCCTATTTTTAAGAGCCTTAAGCTCTTTAGTAAACCAAGCTTGCGTAGGATGATCATAAGTTAATTTACGTTTGGGAATAAACTTCTCAAATAGGCAGTAAATAGTTTGATTGAAATGTGAGACGTTTAGATCGATATCACAACCAAATTCAGGCCAAGTTAATTTAGACAGTTCTTTATTTAATTTCTTGTAGTTTGCTATGGAAAAGTTAAAATCAAAGCTACTACATGAGTAGCATTGAGTGCCTTGGCCATTACTTATGGTTTCGTAGACTATTTCCATAGAAGGTGGTAAAGGTCTTCTGGTAAAACCAACGGATCACAACGATTTACAGAAAATTGGTTCATATCATTAACATACACTAAATCTAAGACTTTTCCAAACTTGTTAGCGGTAACATTTATTTGATTAAAAAGTCATTGTACCCCAGTTTGGACGGATTTGGTATAATGTTACCATCAGATATGTTCCAGGATATATGAGGTAAGTTAAAATCACCCAAAACAATAATTCAATCTGAAGCTTTGGTCATAAAGTTAACAGTTTTGAGCAGAGAGACATGTTGCATGTAGACTGAAAAATCTGATGCTGGAGGGATGTAGCAAACATATAAGTACATAGAGACGTTGTTTAGTTGAAGGCGGATGCATTTGAACGCAATGAAATCGATGTTAGGAATATTGAAGGAATGAACGGCAAGTAGAACACCACCCCCGACTCTGTTCAAGCGATCATTTCTATATACTTGATATTCATTACATGAAAACTCTGAATTGAAAACATGAGGTTTTAGCCAAGTTTCGGTAAAAGCAATTACGTTATAATTACAACGAATAGATTTCAAAAAGAGATCAGTTAATTTGGTATTTAGACCTCTGACATTTTGATAAAAGATATTCACGGACTTAGTGCTCAGTTTTTTGACTCAACGTTATTACGAGAAATTTTCGCTACATTTTGAACATTCCTATTCGGTCTGTATTCAATTAAATGAATGTCTACCCTTAGAACTAGTTCTAAAGTGCCCAATAAAAGCTCGTTCTAGGAGTTTTGAATTGCGTTTAGAAAAACTTAAAATTCTTTTAATGTCCTATAGTGAAAAACATTTTTGGTTTCAATTTGAGGTTTTATTTTTTACAATTTTCTTTAAATAACTTTTTAAATGATTGTTTTCTATTTGCTTAAAGAAAAATTATAATTTTTCCCGATGACTGATTTTTTTTAATTGTATGATTCTGGGAAGGCTATGAACAATTTTATTTAATTTTTATTTAGTCAATAAAAAAATTTAAAACATTCATTCCTTTTTCAATAATATAAAAACTCCTAATTATTATGATGTTAATAAAATAAAAAAATTTACGTATTCGAAAAACAGAAAAAAATATTAAAGTATTTATTGGGTTTTCAATCATTAGTTTCGTTGAGCTGTCTATGCTAATTTTTCCACATCGTATAAAATCGCGCCAGCTATCGCTAATAAGGGCGAACATCAATGGAGTTCAAGCAAATATACACTGCAGAGAGTGCCAAGGGTCATTCCTTACTAAGCAATTTTTCTCCATACTTACGGAAAAGTATAGCCGTTTCATGGTTGGACTCTTCCGCTCTGTAAGTTTCAGCTGGTAATGTGCTCTAGACCCATCCGTGCCGCATGCGCCCCAACAGTCCAATGCCCAATGATTACCACAACTAATCTGAATAGGTTCGTTCTATTCACCCTGTGAGAAGTCAAAGATCGTGTTTGTTTGTACGGGGGACACAGACTTTTTGACACTCGGCCAAACTGTAAACGCTCCCACCGGTTATTAGCCTCGCTAAGTCTCACAAGGACCTCTTCCACCTCTTACACATCAAAAGCTGATCCCCGTCGAGCCAACTCATCGACCACCTCGTTTCCTTGTATGTTATGATGCCCCAGCACACTGATATGAGAGAAACGATATGTTGACATCCACCAGCCAGGTTCGATGTTATCATTACTGACCCGAGAGCCCGAAGAGCCACCTGTCTATCAGATAACGAAAAAATTTAGCTCGCAATCATCTACTCAGGGCAATTTGTTACAAATTCTCAAAGGTTTGAAAAATATTTTTTTCAATTCTTGCTGCTGCATTTTCAAATTTATCTGACATTTCGAACATTGACGTTTACTTTTTTTTTGGCATTTTATACCGCTTAATTCACTTTGATATAAATTTCAGCTTTGCAATGCTTCTCAACACTATTGGTTGAATTTTTCTGGAACGATTTTCCGTCATCCCTTGTCAATTTTTGGTTTGGAGACAAAACGGTTTCGGCGTTGTGCCATCTTCAGTGTCTGCTTTCGGTCTGTTGCGTTCCTGCTTTATTTTTATATTATTATTATTACTATTAGTTGAGTCGGTTTAAACAATACAATCACTTTCAACTCAAGCAGCTTATATTAACTTGGTAGCTAAATTTTTGTTGTTGTCCCATGTATTTTCATAACCTACCATATTTTCAAGTTTTCTTAGAATAGATTATACATAATGTTTAAATAAGTACCAACAATTTAATAGTTGCTTTTTTTCGAAGCTATACTGTTTTTAGTTACTAAAAGATTTTATTTTAATGTAATCTATTTCTGCAGCTCCTAGACTCTTTATCAGAGAAATTTTTGGCACGCTCTGTTAACCATTAGGCTATCAGAACCGTGGTTTGTTTTTCAGCTAACTTCTATCTTTATGTATATTTAACAAGGTAATTATTCATAGTTAGAATTGAAATAATCATTATTAAATGCTAGATCCTTATTTCGATTACTTATCCTTTTTTAAATAATATGAAAACATGAAGTAAACTGTTAGGTTTTGTAAATAGAAAAAGGTATCTACACAAAAGGGTCTTCCATACTTCAAAAAAAAAAATACTACTAAAATGCATAAAATCTTGGGTAAAAGATATTAAGGGTGAACATATACGCGACTATTAATTTGAGCATAAATTTTAAGCCATCCACTGGCTTACGAAATTTTTTAAACTTTTTTGTAGCAAATTCCAAACTTTTCAATTACCTACACCAACTTTTAATTTAGTTGATTTGACTTTCTATTTTTCCGACTGGGTGGATATTAGATGTATATTGGAACGATTTTTCGTCATCCCTTGTCAATTTTTGTTTTGTTACAAACCGGTTTCGGCGATCCGCCATCTTCAGTGTATGTTTTCGTTCTGATCTGTGTCTATCCGTTGTTATGTATTTATAGTCTGGATAATGTGCCAGGTACTGTTAATATGCGTGTATATGGTTCGTGTGTTAGGTTCATGTGTTATGAATGCTCCCGAACGGGTAACTATAATAAGGGTTGTTTTGACGCTCGTTAATAAATACATAACAACGGATAGACACAGATCAGAACGAAAACATACACTGAAGATTGCGGATCGCCGAAACCGGTTTGTAACAAAACAAAAATTGACAAGGGATGACGAAAAATCGTTCCAATATACAACTTTTAATTTCTTTCGGTTTATATTTAAAACTTCAAGTCCTACCAACTGAGAAATTTTTTTTTATTATTTTTTGTTTTTTTATTTAAAACATACAGGGTGGCTGATAAATTTTGCTACATTAAGAAACTCAAATAATTTTTTTTCAGTGTATGGAATTCATTTTTCTTTTATTCATGTTAAAGCTCATTAAATTTTATTAAATATATCTTAATTAGTTTTAAAAATAATGGAATTTAAATGCCCCCCCTGCTCGTCGATGCATGTGCGGCATCTTACCAAAAAGTTGTTCATTACTGCTTGGAGAGTTGAGACAGGAATAGCCGCAATTGTTTCTCGAATGGATTGCCTTAGTTCATTCAAATTTGTTGTTTTTGCTTTGAAGACTTCCTGTTTGCAATAACCCCACAAGAAAAAGTCAGGTGCAGTAAGGTCAGGCGACCTGGGTGGCCAACGGAATGTGGAGTTTCTGGATATCAGCTTATTGGGAAATTTTCGTCGCAATTCTGTCATAACAGGTTGGGCTATATGAGGAGCTGCACCATCTTGCTGAAACCACACAGAGTTGAAAGAAATTCTCATTCGGCGTAATTCTGGAGAGAAAAACTCTCTCAACATGCTCAAGTAACGGTCTCCAGTAACCGTAACGGTGTGACCGTTTTCTTCGAAGAAGTAGGGCCCGACAATGCAGCGTGATGAAACTGCACACCACACTGTGACACGAAGTGGATGCAATTCCGTCTCATGGAGTATCTGTGGGTTGGAAGCACTCCATATTCGACAATTTTGTTTGTTTATGTTGCCGTTTAAATCGAAATGGGCCTCGTCAGACATGAAAAGACAGTTCAACATGTTTCCATCCTCTTCCACCATTTGAAGCATCTTCTGGCAAAATTCCAAGCGAATCGGCAAGTCTGCCGCGTTCAGTTTGTTGGCCATTTGAATTTTTTATGGGAATAAGTCCAAATCTTTGTGCATAATTGACTGTAATGACTGTCTGCTTACACCCATTTGAGCAGATAAGCTTCTTGTCGAAACACGTGGATTGTTTTGTATGGCAGCAGCTACAGCAGCGATTGTTTCCTCCGTTCGAACTGAAGGGTTTCGATGGTAAGGTCTTCTGTTGACTGTCCCATGCTCGGCAAAATTGTTTACAAGGCTTATTATGGTCCATCTGCTCGGAGGATTGCCGCCAAACGTGCGCCTATACTCTCTTTGAACCGAAACTACGGACTCCAGTGCGTGATAGCGGCGGACAATCCAAATTCTTGTTTCAGTGTCCTAGTTATCCATTTTTGTTAAATGTAAAAGTCAATCTGCAAAATAAAAAAAAAATTAACCAGATTCATTAAATAGAAAAAAAGTTATTTAATTTTTTTTTGGTACCGGCTTTCATTATCCACCCTGTACTAGAAACGCACCACCTCCCTACAGGGTGAGGGGAGACACTTCTCCTTGAGGACTATAACAAGATATAAAAGTTATAAACACTCGGATGTAATCAACGCCGCACTCATGACAAACAAGTTTAGATCTCTACATTTTCCATACAGGGTATATTTAAATATATTTTTTCAGCGCAAGGAACGTGTGTATACAGATCCTATCCAGTTGAGTGTTTTAAAAGGATGACATTCGTTACGTTTTCGGTTGCCTCTATGCAAACAAATAAATTGAATGAAATGTAACTGTTAACATTTTGGAGGCAACAAAAATGGGTTTTCAAATAACATCCACCTCTTTCGTTTTGCAATTTTTTTGCGCCGATTAATTGCTTTGTTCCAGTCGATGCATTCGTGCAAAGTCATACAAATACCTATCGGTGGTGAAGCAATAATTTTTAATTTTTTTCACTGATATCTCCCTGTCCTTCACGCAACTTACATAAATGCCAATAAACCACAAAAATATATATATATATACCACATACATAAGGTTATGTGGGCGTATGTGCCTCCATATTGCATACACTTTGCTCAATCTCCATTTCAATTAAATGTTTCCCGCTACCAGTAATCTAAGGGTCTTTTGGGGTTTCACCCATAATTGTCGTTTTTTTTACACCAAAAGAGTAAAACACTTTCAGCCACTTTAATTTTCTTTCATGTATTCAAAATGATTACTCTTAGTGTTTCGCACAATATTGACAGTGAACGAAATATCTGGAGTTCAGCAAAGATTACTCTCCAGATAATTTATATCTTAACTAGAGGTCCCGGCAGAATTTGTCCTGCACAGAAATTTACCTGAATGGGTCTAGAAATATTGGGTATTTCTATCCCCTATCCCTTTTCCTATCCCTATTCCTATCCCTATCCCAATCCCTATCCCTATCCCGGTTATTACCGTAGGTTTATTTAAGACTATGCGCATATTTCAAAACCCCTCACGAAATATTTAAGAGGCGACAATGGCAACGTTAGCAGCCGTCTGGCCAAAAAAGTGAATATTTCCCTTGATGATGAAGCAGTCAAGGCCTTCAATAAATTAAAATCTATTCTGGAAGATGTCCTTCGGAAGATGTCCTTCTTCAACATCCAGACTACTCTAAGCCATTTGAGATAACAACGGACGCCTCATCCGTAGCCCTAGGAGCCGTACTTTCCCAAAACGGCAAAACCATAACCATGATATCTCGCACGTTGACTAAGGCTGAAGAGAATTATGCTACAAACGAACGCGAACTCTTAGCGATAGTTTGGGCATTCCAACAGTTAAGACATTACCTATACGGTATTAAAAATATACATATTTTCACTGATCATCAGCCCCTTACATTCGCTATGTCAGATAAAAATCCAAATTCCAAAATTAAAAGATGGACTGCACTCATAAATTCTTTCGCACCGAAATATTTCTATAAACCCGGCAAAGAAAACAAAGTAGCTGACGCACTTTCTCGCCAATATCCTATCCCTATCCCTATCCCTATCCCTATCCCTATCCCTATCCCTATCCCTATCCCTATCCCTATCCCTATCCCTATCTCTATCCCTATCCCTATCCCTATCCCTATCCCATACCATAAATAAAAAAAAAATGTATCAATTGGTAGGATTCGAACCGACGCGTCTAGCATCGTAGTCTAGTGCTCTACCCACTGAGTTACGGCGCACTCATCAGTAGTCTGAGAAAAGTATACATTTGTATACATTATGAATGAATGGTTTAAATTTTTAGCTCAAATTATTAGTAGCGCATGAACTAAGCGGCATGTTGTAGCGGTACTGTTGCAGGGTTACCACACCGAATTACCAAGTTTCGAGTCCTGGGAAATTTAGTATCAAAAGTGGGTTGAAAAAGTTTTTCAAAATGGGGTCGCCTGTCGGCAAATATCTTTTTTTAATTTTTAGTTAACCACATCCAAACTGCAGAATTTGGAAATGGTTCAGAACTAGAGCATTAGTAACAATAAACGAACTACATCCAAACTGTCGAATTTTTAACTAGTTCGGAACTGTCGAAAAGGTAATGCAGCGGGGTACAATTTCCATGACATCGGCTTGTTAAATTCGCCAGTAGAGGTTCGAAACGCACTAGAAGCGCACCAGTTCAGAACTAGCGATTTTCCCCACAGGGTACCTACGAGGTATGTAGGTGTCCGCGCTTTTCCATGCCCGATAAATACATGCTGAGGTATGTGCGATTGTGGCTTTTATGTTGCAATAAAAATTTTTATTTTTTTAATTGGCTAACTATTTAGGGCAATTGTTTTCAGTGTGCTGTGCCGAATTTAAAACAAATTTGTTGACAAACCAACCCCAAAAAACTCATGAAAAAATAACCAAATTGTCGACAATTTAAAATACATATCAATCGATGGAAATAAAGTGACTCCACACTAAAGTGACTTGCACAACAATCACGACTGACACCGTTTATACTCAAAAAATTTAAAGAACCGTAATTTTTTCTTGCAATTTTTTTATTAAATTCATTAAGTTAATGAAATAATTAATTACTGAACTAAAGTTCTGCGAATGTAGACATATTGCAGCCAAATTTTTGTACTTACAACAGCATGTTGACTAAGCGTGGTTGAAAGTTTTGCCCTACATTTGCGGTCTCGCATTCCATTGAAGCTTCCGATTCGTCAAATGACCGCAAAGCATTTCAAACTGATTCATGTTCAAACATCAAAAAGTTTTTTGCCAAACGTAATTGCCGCCAATTCAATTAATACCAAACAAACAGACGCATTCACTTAAGCATTTTAAACCAGCCACGCCTACACCATTAAGTTAGTGGCCTTCAAGCATACTTTGCTAACTACTTTAGCTGCTCAAATTAAGGAGAAACTTTTGAGCGCCCAAAAGGGACTAAAAAAACGCAATGCAACGAGAATGAAATGATTAAGTAAACAAATGGTTTGCATGATTACCACAGCACAACAACAAAAATGGAAAGTTTACTTTCGAAAGGAAGAAAAAATTATTGCAGCTGTTGGGGGCAATCTCAAAGTAGTAGCAACTAACTGCGTGGGAAGAAAATGGAAACAATTCAAAAGTTTGTTTGTAGTTGTCTTTACTTTGATAGCCGCCATATAGCTAAAAACCTTAACTTTTTTGATTCTTGTGTTCATTGTGCCAGGGGTGGAAGAATATTATGCAGTCCCCGCTATTCAATCAAGGCATTGACAATGTCGCCAACATGCATTTGAGAATTGATTTTAAGATGGCCAAGGGAAGATATGCCCACTGAGGTGATTTGACTCAAGTTTTACAGGGCTAGTTCGCGATCATTGCTGAACAAATCATGGCTTTAACTTGGACTCTTTGATTTAATCGGCACCATGTAAGGACCATTTTGGGTTCATTACGGCTCATTTCGAGAGCACTCCAATACTTTTTCGGATGCAATATGTGATTGCACTATTTTAGAACTATTTTCGGGATCACTTCCGAATTTTTTTGCGTTTGTTTTTGGAACTTTTTTGAGGACCATTTCTGGACTTTCTCGAAAAAAATCCTAAAATGGTTTCGAAAAGGATCCGAAAACAATCTACCATTTGTCATAAAACTATCCCGAAATAATCCGGGAAGCAATTCTAAAATAGTCCCGAAAGCATTTCCGAACAGATGCCGAATATTCCGGGAAGTAATGCCGCTATAGATTACAAAAAACGACCTATATAGACCCGATTGAAAACAATTAGAGCTGGTTAAAGCCCTATAACCAAAATAACACAAAAATCTTCAGAAATATACGCTTTAACTTTATTCGTTATTCAACATTTTTTCGTAAATTTTTTTTAATAAGAAAAAAAATTATTTATATTGGAATGTTTTTTTGATGTAGCCCAAACCTTATCAAAAAAGTATGGTCATTTATGTCAAATGAATATTTAGCTGGAATCGACACCTTACAAATTGAATGCAATTTGGTGAGGAGTTTCCTCTTATCATAAAACGACGTTCTGCAAAACTAAAAACAAATTAAAAGTTATGCAAATTCAAAATTTCACTTTTTCTTTTTTTTTTTGTTTTGTAAAGTTTGTTTTTTCAATATTCAACTTCAAAGGAAAAAAAAAATTTTATTTCTAGTTTCAGAAAATCTTTAATTTTTGAAAATTGGAAAAATTTTACTGTAAAATATAAAAAGGAAAATTGTTTGAGAAAAAAGATTTTAAAATTTCTAGATTTAGAATATTTTTAATTTTTCAAAATCGGAAAAATTTTACTGAAAAATATAAAAAGAAAAATTGTTTGAGAAAAAAGATTTTAAAATTTCTAGATTAAGAAAATTTTAAATTTTTTAAAATCGGAAAAATTTTACTGAAAAATATTTTTCGTGCCAGTGTAATATAAAAACAAAAATATGTCCACTAGCAGGAAAAAAAAATTTGAGTAAATATATTTTTTTTTCTTGATTTTTTTTTTTTTGATTTTGAAAAATTAAAAATTTTATAAAATTTTAAACTTAAAATTTTATTTTTCAACTTATTTTACCAAAAAAAAATTTTTTTGCCCGAAATTCAAATATTTATATTTCTGAAAATTTCACTATCAGAGGTGTAAACAAAAAAAAGTTTAGTCCAAGATTTAATGGCGACCTTTAATTTTTTCGATTTTGAAAAGCTATAAAAATTTTCTAAAATTAGAAATAAATTTTTTTTTTTAATATTTCTTTTTATAACTCTAAGTACCCTTTTTGAGTGTGGAAGAGTAAATTTATTTTAAATGCAGTAGTTTCCGAACTACTGAAGAAATTTAAATTTAAATTTGCATTACTTTTGAAAAAAAAAATTCTTTTCAGAACTTTGATAAAAGAAAACTACCCTCCAAATTTCATTTAAATCGGTAATGGACGATTCACACTATCTGACAATTTGACATGGAAAGATCTAGATGTATGTTTGCTTTTTGAGTTTAGCGGTCTCAAGTATTTTGTTGTATTAGTTATTGTGTGTTTGCTGTCAAGTACCGGGATATGCTTCAAATTCATGTTTGCTTGTGTGGAGAGGAGCTGGGAATCATTGAAGAATTATTTTGATTTCATTGGAGTATCCGTCGTGTGGACTTTGGGTCACAAAATTAATGGAATAGCTCATGTATTAATTTGAGTTAACTTAGATATATGCCATCTTCGCAATTCTTATTTCGGTGGCATTTACATTGAAAATAACATTACAAACCCACCTTTGCGGTTTAAAATTCTTTTTATTTCTTTTACATTTTATTACTGCTGACTATATATGTATTTACTTTTTGTAAACTTTTCAAAGTTTAAGGCATCTGAGTGATTAAAACGCTGTGGTATTAAAAGTACATATCGAAAGCACGCGTTTGGTTTAAAAGTATTGTGATAGAAAGCTCAACCACCGGTATACGCAACCTTAGATACCCAAAATAAAAAAACAATTTGAGTGAATACAAACCAAAGAAGTAATCAAATGCAGAAGTTCACTCCTTTCACTTCGCTTTGATTTTTTTGAGAAGCTCTCCTTTTTGGTTGTGAAACCCGCAAAGGCTCCCTCCCACTGCTACCACAGAACAAAAAGCTTACACTTAGATTGTTAATTTTAGTTTTTTTAATTTTCTTTTGAATTGGCTTAAGAAATTCTTTGTTGATTTAATTTTTAAAAGCTAAACCCGTGTTTTTCCAGAAAATTATTTAAGTGCCAGGAAATTTCAATTTTCCGTTTAGGAGCGTGCACAAGTGGGTTATAGTGAAGAGGGATCAAGACCCCATTCACTTCAGAATTTTATGTATTGAAGTTATAAACGTTAGAGCACAAATCGATTAAGAAATCAGTTGATTTCCAAGATAGCTTGAACAAATTTGGTACATACTGATGAAATTGAGTTTCTGCTGCTGGAATTATATGCTCCAACTTGGTATAAAAAAAATGACGATCTGAAGCCCCGTTTGGTTCACAATGGGTTATGGAGTTCCTCAGAGAGCTGTTGGTATTGCTCAACTAGGAGTAAAATTCCGATTCAGTTCTAACGAAATCAATGCTAACTGTCCGCTTTAATTGCTAACTACATATTTAAATCCTCCAACAAAGCATTGACAATTGCTCCACTCCAACACGACTATTGTCACATTGGTCAGGATTTTATTTTTATCCTGAATAAGTCTTGTCCCCGTTTAAAGCTTAGCTGCTCAATCAGCCAAGAGATAAGTTCACCGTTGTCAGTTCAGGGGGTGTAACGAATTCACACTTTTGATAAAACAACACTAACCCAAGCAAAAAGTTTCTTTACAATGGTTTTAGAATCGCATAGTTTGCAGTGACAGCTAAACGCTTGTTGAACGCATTGAAAAAAATGCGCATACATACATATGTATGTATGCATCAGCAATATACCAGTTGACATATTAGGCAGTATATACACCAGTGTCATACCATTTGATATACTAGTCAGCCTGCGCAGCGTAATCATACCACTTAATATACCACTTCATAGTAGGTTAGTTCAATTTGGGTTGAAAAATACACAAAAATTGCAAAATAACATTACAAACCACTTTATTGAAAATTCTGTCATCAAATATAAAATACGTGTCGGTCAAAATAAATATTATTTCACTATGTTGAGCAATTAAAACAAACTTCAGTAAAGATGTAGTCGCGATTCATAGCAATTTTACCCTTGGAATACATTTATAAAAAGTAATTTTCTTCTAATAGCTCATTTTTGAATGAGTAATTTTATTTCCCAAATGTAAATTTTAAAATTTTCTTAAAGCTATTTAACCACGATAAGTACGAGTATTTAGCACTGCTCGTCATTTTCGGTGTTGCAGCTTCTAAACGATTCCGTTAAAAATTCACTGTTATTTTATTTATGTAACCGCGTTTCACAATCAGAAATAAGAACAACTGAATATTTCTTTTATGCATTTGTTGAAAACTTTGTCTTCACAAAAAGGTAACCTTGATTATTCCAAAAAGAAATATTCTTTCCTTACACAATTGCTTTGACAAATGATCGGTTTGTTTTCAGTTTTCTTCGTGGTTTCATTTCAGCACTGCTTACTCGTTGTTGCTTCGCTGTTGCGCCTATAACAGTAGCGACATTGCAAAAAATAAGGTTGATTTTGTTGACATGCACGCACGTACTTGATCTACAAATGCACTATTTGAAACACGAAATTTGTTTATTATAATTTCACTTTAACTATTATTTACAAGAAAGTTTTGTATTTAATTTAATTAAATGAATATTTAAAAACTCAGAATATTAGTTAAACAGAAAATTAAAATGCTGGATTCTTATCAGAACGACTGCTGTCCGAATACTGAATTCTTTCCATCTTCGCTCGTTTATGTAGGTATGTATCGTCAGTTTTGGAGGGTTGTTGCGACTTTCGATAGAGGAAACGTTGCAGTAAAAGTAAAAATCGTTTAATTTTTTTCTGGAACTTGAAGTAACAAAATCAAAAGATTTTGGGTAACAACAAAAGTGAAGATAATTTTCATAATTAAATCATACGTATTTAGATTTTAGTAACATATTTCGAATCACGAAAATCCCTTAATTTTTGGCACCTAAAAAACCACGGTACCCCGTGATCAGTATCACTATTATACTAGGTGTAGTACATATACATATTTACAATCTGTCCCAAGACACATATATGGAAAATAAAAAAAATCCGCTGCTGTAATGAAAATCGAAATCTCGTATCGGTTTTTCAGCTTTAAACTAGATCAGCAAGCAGACAGCTATTGTACTTTTGGATTTTCATTGGCGAGTTGGAACAACAACTATTTGGTCATGCAAGGGAATAAAAACTGTTTGCTACAGTGTGAATATATTGACAATATATTGCAACCATCGCCATATAAAAGTTGCAGACACAAAGGAAATATGTAGCAGCAAAGGGCGAAGAGAATTGAAAAATCTACAATTTATTGAATCGTGTTAAATAAAAAACAAACAAAAGAATAAAAACAACATACTAAAGCCACTTTACCATCTCAACAAATTTCGCGCAAAAAAATAAAATTTTTTTTTGCTAAAGCGAAAGCATGACGGCGAATTGAATTTTCGTAGCAAGTTTGCTTTTGATAAACACATTTGAGCAAACAAAATTGAAATAGATACTCGCATATGCAATATACACATGCTTACAAGCATAAATATTTACCCTGCAGTCAACTGCCAAACTAGTCACTAAACATTCTAGTTCATTAACTTGAATTTCGCTATTCATAACCGTCTAAGCGACTGCAAAGTTTCCACTATCTTAAGTATGTTGCTACTCCTTCAGCATTGTCGACAGATAGATACACGAGCGAAGAGAAAACAATTCCTACATTTTAGTTTTCTATACAACTAATATTTTGAGTTTTTAAATGTTCATTTAATTAAATTAAATATAAAATTTTCTTGTAAATAATAGTTCTGATAATTTGCAAATTTCGTGCTTCGAATAGTACATTTGGGTTGCAGATCATGTACTTACGTGCATGTCAACAAAATCACCCAAATTTTTTGGCGACGTCTCTACTAAAACAGCAGCGCAACAGCAACAACGAGTAAGCAGCTAAAATGAAACCACGAAGGGAAACCGAAACAATCATTTGTCAAAGCAATTGTGTAAGTAAATATCATTTCTTTTTGGAATAAGAAAAGTAACATTTTGTGAAGAAAAAGTTTACAACAAATACATAATAGAAATATTGTATTGTTGTTATTTTTCAGGGCCCACTTATTGTGATTGTTAAATGCAGTTTTCATAAATAAAATAACAAGGAATAACGGAATAGTTTAGAAGCTGCAACTACGAAAATGGCGAACAGAGATGCATATGAAAACAAGGGGATTAAAAAAGCACTTTTAAATAAATTTAGTTACTAAGAACTTACTCGATTTACCTGTATGGTTATTGGCAAAGAACTCCGAAACTTATAAATTTCTCCATAACGAGATAATCTTTGCTTGAATTTCCTTTATTTTATATAAGAATATTTTTAATAGTATGGATTAGATTCTATCTGAGATTAATATTTAAATTTTCCATAAAATATTTCAAGAAAATTTCACGATTTCTGACTGTGAAATCAATTATAATATTCATTAAAATAAGTAAGGAAGTCTAAGTTCGGGTGGAACCGAACATTATATACCTAGTAGTGATCTATTATGGCACACCAATTTACGCAGGTCTATTTTAATACTTTGCAATTCGTATTATAAAGCCAGCTGATTGCTTTTAATAACAACACTTCTGTTATGAGTTTTGAGGCGTAAATTTATTTTAAAAAAATGTAAAGATATGGCGCGATATACAACATGTATATCATCATAAACCTCCTAAGAGATTTTTGCGCCGAGCTTCCCTTCCAATTTGTGGTGTGCCGTATCATTTTTTTCCTACAAATTGGCAGGATCTACAGGTTTTTTCCGACTCCGAAAGGCATCTACAAAGGAGATGAACTTTTGCTGAGAAGCCTTCAATAGCAGAAAGACACTCGGAGAGTTTGCCAAACCATTGCCGAGGCGCGACCCCGTTTTGAAAAACTTTTTCAAAACACTTTTGATGTTACAATTCCCAGGACTCAAACCTTGGACCTTCGGTGTGGTAGGCCGGCAACACTAGCGCCACACCATGGTGGCCGCCATTAATTTATTTGTATATAAATAGCTTCCCTACCAATAGCTGCTAACCACATTTTTTCAAAATACCAATACAGGCACATTTTATGTTTGAAAAATTTGCGTTCAAATAGACAGACGGACTGACAGACAGACGGACGGAGAGACGGACATTGCTAAAACGACTCAGCTCATCGTCCTTATTATTTTAGTTTACTTACTGATGGGCCCATCTCTTCTTCTACTCACACTTACAAACAATTCAAGTTCATTAAGGGTATGAAAATCAAAAGAGCTATATAACTTCCCTATTGCAGTGGGGTATTAAAAACTTGCCCGGTTGTGCTACTTGTGTGTTACCCGATTTGCTTAGTTTTTGGCTAGAGTATATTACATACTATTGAGAAGCAGCTGACCAATTTCAATTTCAAACTGCAAGCAATCGCCTTTGAAAATAGCAGAATTTGTATGCTGAAAAGTGGGCGGCGCCACGCCTACTACCCCAAAATCCACAAAATTTGTTTGCAGTCAAGTTTTGCTTAAAAAGCTTATTATGTGAGCAAGATATTATTGATATAGCTTGCATGATTATAAAAATATCGCGTTTTACATTTTACAAACAAATTTTTCAGAACTATGTTAAAAACTGGGCGTGGTCCCTAACCGATTTGCCTGCTTTTACAATAAATAATTAACTTCATATATTGAACATTTTTACCAAATATCGTTTCGATAGTTAAGAGTTATGGCATAAAAAGTTTTGTGGAATACTCCACTATAAAAGGGTCGGGGCCACGCCCATTTTCAAAAATTTATATTTGTCGACTTTCTTCGTTCACCGATACTTTGAAAGTGAAATAGAAATGATACAAAGCTTTTGTACGCAAAGTTATTGTCTATTAAATATATTATGATCCTTTTCAAAATCTTTCATATAAAAGTGGGCGTGGAACTTAACCAATTTCGCCCATTTTTTTTCAGAACGTACCTCGTATTAACATAAATATGTGTGCTAAATTTCGTTTCGATATCTTGAACGGTTTTGGATTACTGATTAATATTATTTCTAAATTTGACTAAATCAAAAGTGGGCGGTGCCACACCCATTTTCAAACATTTCTTGAAAAATTTATTTTTTTGCTTTAACGTCAATGTACACACCAAATTTTATATATGACAACTGAATTTTCAATAAAGTGGTTTGTAAAGTCATTTGGAAATTTGCTTGTGTTTTTCAACCCAAAATGAACTAACCGCTATGAAGTGGTACAGTAACTGGTTTGATAGCGATGCATTGGCTGACTAGTATGACGGCTCGGATGCTGTATATACTGACTAGTATATCAACTAGTATATTGCTGATGCAGAAGTGGACAATTGCCAACTCGTAGGACATCGCCGTGTTAAAAGTACCAGTTCCTAATATGGAAAAGTTACAAAACTCGAACTAGTTGAGCCGGTTTGGCAAACTAGTATTTGACTAGTATACAACTAGTAGAATTGACTTTAGGTAGGTTATAAAAGTAAAACAAATAAAGAAAAAAAAACCAAGCCAACATCAATATAAATAAATATTAAGAAAACTTTTAACCGCCACTATGAGAACACTCGTCAAGTTGAGAACATTTTCAAAGAATTCACATAGCCGCACATCCGTTAAGAAAACACACACACACACGCGCACATACCTCTTTCTGTATGCAATTTAAACATAAAATATCAACCGGAAGTTTCTACACTGTAAAAAATGCGATTAGTCTAGTTTGCGCCCGAGATGAGCCGGATGCGACTAATGCCAGTTCTGACGCTTTGTATGCGCTGGACTGTTCACATTTGTTTGAGCATGTCCTATGGAGAGGCCACACGAATACTTTAAACTCCTATGAGTATGCTACACAAATAAAAATTTTGCTTATGTACATGAATTATACCCCACCTTTATTCCTAAATATACATATATATGTATGTATGTTGAAATCTTGCAGTTTAATTGATAACTTCTCTCACTTCGCACCTCGTTCTTTATCGGTTACAAAACCGATTGTTAAAAGACACTTTGAAGATTGAAAAACTACCCTGCAACTATACGAAATGGAACCGGTTGAGCACTAGTTGGCAATCAAATCATTGGGCATCTTTTGATACTGCGGGCTTAGAATAATGTCGTTACAACAACAAACCCCCATTGGCATAGACAATAAAATCGTCACATGAAAGTCGACGACTGAAAGCATTGCTTGGGTATTGAGCTAGAACTAGTAGTGTCGTTAAATAGTGTAGCTCTAGGCTAGTTCTGAGCCAGTCAAATTATTCGCAGCGCATGTATGTGCTGCAGGTAGGTATTCGACAAAGTTGTGGAAGTGTTGAAGTAGAGGTTTTATTGCAGGCGTTGTATGGAGAGATATGACAGTAAAATACAGGAGCACATAAGGGAGTTATATACAGGCTGAATGGTGCATATCTGCTTTAAATAAAATGTGTTAATACAATGTGCGTATCCAACGAAAGCTTTTAGTGAATGCTGCAATGAGCGATGTGACTAAGTATCGAAAATATAATGGTAAAAGTCGAACTCAGTCTAGTAAATTCTGAGACGCAGCGAAACGGAGCTGGGTTTTCTAGTTATTTATTAATTTAACGCTCATAAACTTTAGTTAATTAATTTGGGAATACCTATATAAATAGTTTTTTCCAAATCATAGCTATGATTTCACAGATCCTTATACGCTACAGCTCTTATATTTGGCGTTTGTGCGATCCAAACTTGAGTATGCCTGTTTCATTTGGGCGCCGTACTATCATTGCCATATTGGAAGAATTGAACCGATCCAGAAAGTATTCTTACATTTTGCTTTGCGCAACCTACGCTTCTGGGACCCTATCTCGTCTTATGATGCGCGTTGCTTATTGATCGGCTTAAAATCATTGCAGAGCAGAAGAATAATTTTGTCGCTGTCATTCATTTTCGGTTTGTTTCGTGGTGCTGTTGATTGTCCCGTGCTCCTTGTTTCATTAATATTTCGGCTAGAGCTCTTCGCAGTCCTGGGCTCTTCCATATTGGTCTTTTTAAGGCTCTGCATGCGCGAAATGCTCCAATCACGAGAGTCTTAATTGAGTTCAACGGAATTTCTAAATTTTTGGAGATATATTTTTCTGGTTCGAAAGATCGCCTTTTGAGCACTTTAAATACTTTTTATAGGTAAAGCAGTTAGGTAATTTTTTATTAAATTTCTTGCTACCCTCTATCTGTCTAATTAGCCTATACGATTTTATACTAATTGGCTTAATAAATAAATAAATAAATCACGGCCAGACAGAGAGATACTTAGTCGTCTTTCTGAAGCTTCGTTTAGTTTCAAATTATTTAAAGATTTAAAGATCAACAAACAAGAAGTTTACATACTGTGCGAAAGGTAAAGATATGCTTACATAATATGTCGATAGAGATATGTATAAGTACAAGTTAAGTTAAGTGCCTTATTAATAAGCTCTTAAAAAAAACTTGGTGGACAAAAATCAAATCCCAAAGATGAAGAAAAATCATTTAATTAAGAAAGTGTCCTTCTAAAAGGAGCGTTCATTGCGTAAACAGTTCTAGCAATACCACAAAAAAACATCTCATTGAAACGAATTTTCGCGAGAAGGTATGAGCAATCAATTGACCCAGTAATGATATCATAGACAACGCACATCGATAGTAGAGAACGCCTCGACTCTAACGACATAAGATGTATGAGCAAACATCGGGAAGGGTAGGTCGGGATCGGCTCTACAAAATTCATCCCCCGTAAAGCGAAACGCACAAAAGCTTTCTGGACAGCCTCCAGTCTATTAATATAGACACCATGCAAAGGCCTCCAGATAAATACCGCATATTCCAACCTTCACCGCACTAAAGTTGAGAACAATAGCTTTAGAGTATAAGGGTCAGAAAACGATGAACAATTACGCCGCATAAAAGCAAGCATGGCATAAGCTTTGGAAACAATGAAAGTAATGTGGGTAGCAAAGCTCATCTTAGGGTCAAAATAAACACCCAAGTCCTTCAATTCATTTACTTCATTTAGCGCAACATTCGAAAAACAGTACGAAAAGAGAGTAATGCGTTGAGCTCTAGTGTAAGAGATGTAGTGTCATTTAGCAATGTTAAGAAATAAGCGATTACGTTCACACCATTGGAATACGTTGTCAAGCTCGCTTTGTAAAATAAGAGAATCTTCTATGCATTTGATTTTATAATATATTTTCAAATCATCCGCTTAGAGAAGAAAATTACATTGAGAGAAGCATGATGAAATATCATTAATAAAAAGAATAAACAGTAAAGGTCCGAGGACACTGCCCTGGGGAACCCCAGACGAAGCTACGAAAGAAAAAGCGGTCGTACCATCAATACGAACGACGCAACGTCTTGTTTTGTAAATAGGATGAGATCCATTTTAATACTTGAGAGTGAAATCCCTAGCTTTCAAGTTTTGCTAAGAGAAATTTATGTGATACCCTATCGAAGGCCTTTGAAAAATCTGTTTAGACCACGTCAACCTGAAATCCTTTTTGAAAGGAGTCCAAACAATCTTGCGTAAGGTAGATCTACCCTTAATGAAACCATGTTGTTGGGGAGAGAGTAGGTGTTTCACCGCAAAGTATATTTTGTCCTTAATTATACACTCAAACAATTTCGACACAGTGGTTAGTTTGGAAATTGGCCTATAATTCTCAATATCGTTTTTATTTCCACTTTTTAGGATAGGCGTAATAAAAGTAAGTTTCCAAGCATCGAGAAAGATGCCGGAAGCCAGAAACTTGTTGAAAATATGCGTTAGAGACCATCAGCGTCAGTTGTAGTTGACAACTTTAACAGAGCAATGCCATTGGCAATAACAGAGCAATGCCATTGGCTTAACATTCCAAAGTTGATGGAGGTATCAAAGCTTGACAGAACATCTTTGGAGACGAAATCATTAGGATTGTCCGAAATGAAATTTGAAGAAAAAAATCGGCAAATGGATTAGCTGCTTCGGATAACGAGGTCGCTGAAACCCGTCTAAGCTGCACCGACGTAGGTATATCCGAACATTTTTTTTTTAGATTCAATATAATTCCAAAAGAATTTTGGGTTACATTTAATATTGCTTTCGACACCGCGAATGTACCGGCGGTACATCAATCTATTTAGCTTGTTAAATTCAGCTCTATAAAATATGTAACGCCTACGAAAAAGATCATTATTTGAACGCTTATACATTTTAAAAAACTTATTTTTTAAATTCCTCAATCTTTTGAGGTCTTTAGAAAACCACGGCCGTTTAGAGGTTTTTCTTCTATGCCTTGGGATGTGACTTAAGCAAATATCAAATATTGTTGCCTTAAAAATATCGTAGCAGCCAGTTACATCCTCGTTTCCAAAAAGTTGGAGCCAGTCCAAATCGAGCAAGGTATCTAAATCAGAAAAATTACCGCATGAATAGTTAAATGACCATCAGTTGCAGAAGGGCCACCTATTTCTTAGGCTGAGGCTGGGCAGCTTTGTGAAAAAAATCAAATGGTCGTATTGATACATTATCTGGCCACATTTTCGAGCTTAAAAGTTTGGTATAGTGCCCTTGAGGAACACCAAGCTTGAAATTTAAAAACTTTATAGCACTTTCATCAGAGCCAGTTTTAATTAGTTTAGAGCACAAGATAGAGCTAGAATTAATACCAGAATGATTAGCCACATAAGCAATAATATCTTCAGGCATGACGGTAGGCAAGAATGATGACAGGTGCAGTCATTTCCAACGCACCACTGCTCTCCCAATACTATGACTCCCAATACCGAGAGAACTAGTATCATACAGATAGCTTTTTGTACTCTGTCGCAAGCTGTGTTGTAGTCTCCAAGATTGTGATATGTGAAAAAATTGTCGATAACCTAGTCTGAATCCGCACTGGTAAGATTTATAAGGCTTGGTAGTTCAGTGGTAGAACATGGCTACCATAGTCAGGAATTGGGGTGTCGGACTCATCATCGCGCTCAGTATTTAGCAATGAGGAGCAGTACTTTCCGTGTCCACCAAAGTAAGTTTGTTCCTGCAGGAATTTGCCACGGGCTCGAAACCTGCCATAATCCGCCGTATATTTTTCATTATTACCGGACATGGTTTGTCTCAACCAGAATCTCAATCTTCTAGCATTCGCGCCTTTTTTCTTTACTGCCTTTTTTTAAATATGCGTATCTCTTACACAACGGCAGTACAACAAGGAACAATTGTTCGTCCATATTCGCTGGAACCCAGTAATATCTTCAATTGTATGTACATATTTAAAAGCACCTCACTGCGTTATGATTACGTTCCACATCGCTTTAAATTATCGATCCAAAAAACTTTCTTACATATTTCAAATAACCGATAAAAAACTTTGGCGCATTCATTGAACTATCTACAAGACATTTATGTCCATCACAAGCACTTAGCTTGAATCAAACCACCGTGTATCATAACGTAAGTATGTATGTTTATATAAATTTTCTCAGAGTTTATTTACACCAAACGGAAATTCATTGAAACTAACCGGAAGTGATATACAATGTGAAGGCGGAAATGTCATTCGTACGAGTACTTTTAGTTCACAAGCAACTTGAGTGACTTTTCTCGTTGCCGTAACGGTTAAAGTCGCAGTGGTTGGCCGGATATAAATTGTTGTAGTTACTAAAGCAAAGATATGTTATTAAGCAAGTCGTTTGTGAGGAACATTTTTTGAGTTAAAAGTTATAAATACATATCTTTAGATATAATATAACGCTGCTTCTTATTTTGCAACTTTGTCAAATTCGTCATAGAATGAAATGTCGGGAATGTTTGAAGAGCTTTCTCAAAGAACAGAATATGGCATATAATTGTACTAAAGCTTGCATTGAACTCTAGACTCCCGTCTCCGAAAATACTAAGGTGGCAACTTCAACTGATGGTTGGTTATTAAAAATTTAAAAAAAAAAAAATGATTTTGCTGAAATTTAAGTACATACCACAATGACCTCAAATTAGAGAGAGCCTTGCACTTAATTCTACCCTAAGACCTCAGTCTTCTTCTTATAACATAAAATTCACTGTAGAACTACACTTACGAATAGGTAAATTTGTTGGTTTTAGCAAGCAGAGCAACTAACCTGCACTACATTCGAGACCATCCGAAATCTATGAGATCCATACAATATACACAACTCATCTTATTGAATGTCGGGACTTGGCGACAGTTATTATGTTAGGCTTGCTTAAGCGTCGAAATAGAGCCATTTGTAACCAATTTATTTTCACTACATTCGCAATAGTAGGAGCTCTTTAGGTCTTGTCTCTCAACTTGACATAGCTTTTTAAAGCTTGCTTCCCCATTCTCAAGCGGTTCGATAGATCAATTTAGTAACGACCTCAGCAGAAAATATGTATGAAGCCACTATTTGAGAATAACTTTACTTCTATAGTGATTTCATCAACAACTACAGCAACAAAAGAGGATCTTATGACGTACTAGAGGGGATCGAGCGTTTTGCATGTTTACGGACTCGGCCTGAACTCAACACATTCAGCAGAATAAAAGAAAGTCGTTCAAATTTTCCTGCAGAAGGAGCGGCCCTGAAAGTATTCACATACGACATTTTTACTCTTGGGATCCCGAAATCAAGAATCTCAATCTCTCTGCTGTTGTTGAGAAATTAGGGTCTGCAGTAAAATAGTTGTTAAATCCCACAAAATGTCTATCGTTTTCGGAGAAAAGGTTCTGTCGGACTAAAAGAAATGCGCCAGGAGAAACGACGCAAGGCAAAAGTCATGCTCCACCACCATAGATGTTGAGTAGAAGATCTGGAAATTCGAATCCCGAGGCCCAGTTAGTATATCCATGCGTATCTTAAAACATCTCGACGATGAGAGAGTCAAATATTACAATCTGCTTATGACCTCAGTTGTCAATCCTGGAAAATCGAAACGGTAAGTGAGATGCCCTATTAAAGGGGAGTCGGATCGACTGATATCTCGCCTCTCGCCAGTAATGAAGACATTGAAGATAGTCCTACTCCCTTATGATACTGCCAACCTGTGTTAGACACAGGGTGGGTGCCGCATTGTGCACAGCAATACCGCTGCCTTGAATATCGTAAACCCATATAAATCGCGGCAGAATCGATATTAAAGGTGCTGGACCTGCCAAACGCTTTTAACACATTCAACAACAAGCTACTAATAAAAGATTTGGAGGACTTTTATATCCTTCCCTGTCTCAATAAGTAGACCTCCAATAAGCTGAGTGATCGGGAGTCGTCTGTGGAGCTTATAAACTAATTATCAAGCCCAGAAGGATTAAATAACGAGTGCCTCACGGTGTTGTCTTATCACCGCTTCTGTTTAAGTACTTCATTTCAAGGCTTGCTCCTCCGGCAGTGGCTAACGTCACAGTTTCCTACTAAGACGATTGCACGACAATGACAACTTTCCCGTCCTTTGAGTAGCTGTTGTCCTAAATAAAGTGCTACCTCCGGATCTTACACTGTCACCGACAATTCCACCTTATTCACGATTTGGACTGAGAAAGTAAGCCTAGAGTAAGACAACAACACCTATACAGGGTTGGTAAAGTCCTTTGTCAGCTACAGCCCGGTGAATGGTGTCATACAGACATAAGCACCACCTGTCGGCGCAGGGGAACGCAAACTTCCAAAAAAGATATCCGAGTCACTCTGGTCCAACTTCGGTTTGGATGCTCTAGCAAGTTAAATGCTTTCTTACACAGACAGAACCCACTATACTAACCTATACTAACGGAGCAGACTCTTCTAACACCAATTTCAATCTGGTCGAACCTTATTGCAGCTACCAGTTTTCTTGGATTTTCGGTAGAAGAAATGGATGAACAGTATGGAACACATTTTTTTGGTTCCACCACCTTTGTCACAACCATATTGCGAATATACATACATATGAAGTGGTTCGGTTCAGCTCGAAAATGAGCTTTATTCTGCTTTGTCGAACCATTGCAAATTTGGCAAGTCCAAGCATACAAGTCGTACAAGCCCAATCAAGTACACAGTCACGATGCCCATTTAGTGGCAAATGTCAACTCATCCCCATAAATCTAGCAATCCTTAATCCCTACGCAGGTTAGCACAAAACTAATCAAAGTTTAGCACTCGGCTTGTCAAACCTGCATTCATTGGTATGTCAAGCAAATATATTCAAATTAAACGAAATAAGAAAAGATGCCAAGAAAGGTGACATAAATCCAGAGAGCGGATGTGTCTTAAAAGATCTTAATATGTAAATACTATCTTTGCTTTATAACAAAGAGCCACGCGCATAAAGTAAATCACATGCAAAAACTTTTTACAATCACAAGTATGTAGCTAAGTGCGGATGGACGAGTATGTACAGCTGTGTTCAATATAATTGTCGTGAAATTAAATTTGATATTGTGCGTTAAAATAAGAAGAAGCTGTGATTTTAATAATTTTCATTTAAAATATAACGAATTCCATAACAAAAACCACATAAAAAGAAATTTCAAAACAAAGTTCAGGAAAGTTGATTTAACATTTAAAAATTGGCCACCAAAATCTTAAAATATTTTTTGCAGAATTTCTAGAAAATGTTTGAATACGCAGTTTTGTACACCAATCAATTTTAGTGTAACATTATGCAAGCTAGAACGCGCTCAAAAACTTTTCTGAATTTTTCAAATTTTTTTCGTTAAATGTGTTGAGCGATTTCTTCCATACAACGCATGAAGAAAAATTAATTTTGTATGGAAAAAATACCTTGACAAAAAAAAATCTAAAAACTCAGGGGAAATTTTACTTCTACGTACTCAAAAATTTTTTAGAAATTCTTTCCAAAAATATTAGAAATTGTGATGTAAAATTTTAAAAGTCTAATTAACTTTCCTGAACTTTGTGTAAACTTTAAAACTTCTTTTTATGTGGTTTCTGTTATGGAAATCGCTATATTTTGAAAGAAAATTATTAAAATCCCAACTACTTCTTATTTCGTCAAACGATATACAATTTATTGCTATTATTGTTCGTGGCCTTGAGCTCGTTTCATGAATACTTGATATTCAATTTAATTTCACTACAATTATATTGTACACAACTGTACATAAGCTGAGGTATTTAGTGCACGTTGGTAGGTAAGTTCAAATTCATTCCATATACTCTTACCATAAAATTTTGTTCCGATTTTTATGAGCATCTCAATACTTAGGTAAGTATCAATACAAATTTTACAATGATGAAAGTATGTATGTAGATAGGTATGAGTTCAAGTGAGCTAGTAGCCACAACTGGGTACATATGGGTATATATTAGGTAAGGTCTCAAACGAAAATAAATTTCCTTACTTTTATTTTTATTTGTGTTATTTAGTTAGGTTAGGTTTCGCTATTCTCCACTGTGATGCCATACTATTTAACGGAGTCGCCAGCTTCCTGTGCAGAGAAAGTTTACTTTTGACAGATACAAAGTCATATTTTGCACAGCAATTCGTCTCCTTGGTAACCAGCATAAGCACCGATAAAAATTGCTGATAAATGCTACTTCGTCAACAATTGAGAAATAAAGTCCTCTATCGACATACAAAGCTCACACTCTCTGAGTCGCTCATTATATCTGTACTAATGTACGGCTCGGGATCAAGAACTTAGTCGGAAGAAGATGAGACGCCCCTTGGATCATTTAGGAGAAAAGTTCTAACTAGCCTAAACTGTGATTTGCAGTCTTAGTTTTGCCTTCTGGCAAATCACAAATCACAAATTGGTCTCCATTTGGTCCTTCCATCAGAATGACGGTCTCCCTCTTCCTCAGCTTCCACCGGCGAGTGCCGATAAGAATACCTTCTAAACATAAGTATCTTCAGTCATAGGCACAATATGACCCAGCCAATTAAGAAGCTGTTAATTCGCAGCACTATGTCGACGAAGGATGATGTTGATGATGACACTGGCTTCCACCTACCTAGAGAGTTGCTGCTTTGCCATCGAAATAAATAAATAAATCTTCCGAAGGCTGGATATTATACAGAACGTTGCATTTTGTCTAGCTTAAGCAAACCCTTGTCAGCTAAGCATGAGATGACACTACTGGGATTAGCTAAACTATTAGCCCCACCCCTTGGGTAGTGTTTTGTCACCGCCAACGTAGAGAAATTGGCTTTAATGAACCTATGTAGTTTAGCTTTGCGTCAACATCCGCTCAGAAGGATATCGACACTTTACAGAATTTGATATCAGTTAATCAGTTGTTCAATGGATTGGAAAAAATCTTACCCAGGATGCGGCTATGTCCTAGTACCCGAAGTAGCTCGTTCTAATTCCGTGGAACATCAAATACTCGAGCACTATCTTCGACCTCACTGTTACAGGCTTTATAGAACCCCATCGAATTATACTACTACCGAAAAACAGCTGTAGTAAATAGGCATTCTAAATTTTTGAGTGACTGCGAGTTCTTGACGACCCTCCTATCCGGTTTATAACCACCCGTAAAATAGTTCACCAGTCGGCTCTAGAATAAGTTGCTATAACACTTGTTGTTGTAGTTGATTTTAATGGTATAGCACTTCCCGAAGGTACAGCAGAGCTTACCGATATGCACAGTCTCCGTATCCTATACTATCCAGCACCAGCAACTTAAGAAAGGAGTCGAAGCTGGGTAAAATGCTTAAGTTCTCAAAAGGCATTGTCTCGAAATGTATTTAGCGTCAGGGATCGTAAAGGAAGCACTGCTAAGCTGAGTGAATGAGTGGCTGGATGGATACCTCGGGTCTCTTTCTTTTCACCACTTGGACGAAAATTCCAACCTTTAAACATCCTTCCCTTCCCCTCTGAGCCCAGATATCACAGCATGGATGTAGTATAAAAGCAGTCCTTAGAGCGATGCTAGCCTTGGTGGCAATAATGTGGTGGTGTAGATCATGCCCGACAGAGGCTCTGAACGTGATATGCAACAGGTGGGAACTACCATTCTTCCTAATCCTTCCTCGAAGGGAAGAGATAGTAATAGTTTGTACCAAAGATTATTCCGGGCATATGGAGTCCACCTTAGTTTTAATGTAGGAGTCGTTCACAATCAGCCGCGTACGGCGGTGACCATATGTGCGCTCTTTCCAGAGTTTTAACTCCCGAGGCCTAAGTACACTGAGATGACCAGTAAGATGACCTTTCCTCAATAAAGAGCGATATCTCACAGAAATTCCACCATTTGGTTTTCACGAACGAATCCAAAATGGTCGGAGGAGGAGTAGTACAACTCCTGTCTATGTCCCTATCTTTGCTCCATGCATATCAATCCGAGACATATGCTATCCAACATGGAGAGTTGTTGGTGAGTGCATGGAGTGGACCATGAACCTGGCAAGTCGACATAACGTTTCTCTAATATGGCTGCCGGGGCATCTAGATTTCGGATGAGACGGTTTGGCGTGGATGTCTCAGATGCCAAGAAGTTTCTTGCATCTCTGGAGATGATTAAAAGCCGAATTTGGCTTATTGCGGCTAGCAATGTATGGAAGCGTTTGCAGCCTTGCAAAACGTTAAGGGATCTATGGCCTTCTTAAAATGGATCACGATAAAAGCCTTCTGAAAATTATTAGAAGAGACTTATTTAGATTAATTGCAGTTGAGGCGCTTGCTGCGGACGAGTTGAGAACACAATACCTTGTGCCGTGCCTCCAAACATTCAGCGGAAGAGATGATGAGGCACATGCTGTCCCATTGCTCAGAGCCCAGTCGAGGTAGGATGAAATTTTCAGGAAAACCGTAGACAAACTTTTATACGAAGAGCTCCGCTCGTTCTAATGAGAGCCGTTCGTAGCAGAGAAGAATTAAGTACATTCTTAGTTTTCGAGCCACGCCTTCAACTTGAACTAGTATTTTACGACTTTCGATCAGTAACTGGAACCAAATATGACAGATTTCCACCGATACAAAGTAGATGATCTTCATCTGGCTGGGCGTTGTAACTTTGCGGGTTGGTCCAAACAGAAGCGTTTTCAATGTCCATAACATAATCGCGCGTGAATCTTGTTTCTAACTATAAAGTCGACTACATTTTTCGCAAATAAATATTTTGCTAGTGGGAACTTCACACACACATTCACAAGTACGAACAATAAAATTTTATTACATAGTATTGTGCAAGGTAAGTGCCGATGTAATGTGCACGTGCAATCCATTTGTATAAGCTAGATTTTTGTTTAGTGGGTATGTGGCCATAAATTGGTCGGTCACATACTTTTCAGCAGTAACTGCTAAATCTTTAAGTAGTGAGTGCGCTGGAAGTATTTATTTGTGTTGCTGTTGGCAAATCTTATGTTTACCATATATCGTAAAGCGCACTAACTTTGTTGTATAGACTGAGTAGCATAAGCTGTGGCGTATGAGCAACCTGTTGGTTATCGCACGCTCACGAGGTCAACACATGCATGATTATACGTGGTGGGTTGCCGTTTGAATGCAATTCCATCTCTTTTGGGTTATTTTCAATTAGTGGATACAAGGAATGGCAATTTTTTTCATTTTTACATTCTCGGGATTTTCGGGATCCCATTTTGCAATCCACAATTAGTTCCGAGATTTGTTAATTTAAATTTTGAAAGAAGAAAATACAAAATTCTGAGCAAAACAGACATAATTCAATTATAATGATTATGTTTAAAGCAAAAAGCGAAAAATAAAAAGAATTGGTAAAAATTACGAGGTAATTATGAGCCGATTTTTATTCGTAGACACTCAGCCACATGTGAATAATATAGCAATCTGAAATATTTTTTTGTCATAATTTCTAATTTCCTTTGAAAATCAAATGTGAACTTGTCGCTTCTCAGTAGAACCAGGGATTATCGCTATTATTAATCTCGCAGTACTCCCTTCGAGTATTGGACTACTCTCTATACTTCTGTGTATTAACATATAATTTTGTATACTCCCTTTTAACATTGTATGTCCTAGGAGGGCGAGTATTTAATAGAAAAACTCCCGTTCACCTCCCAAAAAATAATGATGGAGTTTTTGTTATTACTTTTTTATGAATTGCAATCGAGTAATTCTTGCTCGAGTAAGTCTTAGAGAATTTAAGAAAACCTCCCAGGAGAGTAATGAGGGAGTTATTTCACATTCCTTCTAAAATGAAAGATCTTTGGAGAATCATGCCTCAAGCCTTTTATGGAAGCAAATAAAGGAATTAAAGCAATGTAATAAAACTCATACCTCACATACCAGCAAATAAAGGATTAATTATGGAATATAATTATTATTTAAATCTTTATTTAAATTGTGTTTATTACTCATATTTCTACGATTGCAGCCTTTTCTTTTTTTGAATGGTTTTTTCATTATTATTTTTATACCTTTCATGAACATGAAATGGTATTATAACTTTGGTCCGATGTTTGTAAGTATGAAAAGAAGAAGAGATAGACCCACCAATAAGCATACCGAAATGATCAGGGCGATGAGCTCAGTCGATTTAGCCATGTCCATCTGTCCGTTTGTCTGTTTGTTTTGAGATATCTTGATTAAATTTGGTATGGAGCCGCCATTTTGCATTAGATTAGTCATTTGTCGGAATCAGCAAAATCGGAGCAATACAACGCATAGCTCCCATACAATCGATTGTTCCGATAAATGGGGTTTGGGCTATGTATCTTTAAATTATCAGTTTTGCAGAGGTTTTACTAATTGTGAGTAGAGATCGAACACTTAAAACCGTAATGCATATTCATAAAAGGTATAAAATCTTCAGCACAGTCGAAGACAGCCCTTCGCTTACTTGTTTTTAATTATATTGGTTTGCTGACCGTTTTTTAGTTTGTTCTTAATTATTTTGTAATAAGCTGGTACGGTCTAATATTTGCTAGTGTAAGAAAAGAAACGAATAGCACTTTTTTTCTTCACTTATTCCCGACGTTTCGCCTATCTTCTTGGCATTTTCAGGGGATCTTTATTTTCATAAATATAGAAAACAAAATACATTAAACAATTACACGTTGCACAACAGAGAAATTCGGTTTACTAAAAAGGTGTTGGCTAGGAGTAGAAGTTTTAAAAATCTCTACTTTCGCTCCAAAAATATAAAGAAGGGAGTAATCTTGTATTAATAACTTGAGGAGGTCTCTCCTATTGCTTCAAGATGGGTAAAATCGGAGCAAAGAGTGTAGAAATCAATGTTATTGATCCGAAAGGATGTAAAGGGGAGTACCCTTTTATTTATTGCTTGAGGATATCTCTCCTTATCATTCACAAAGAGTAGCATAAGAGCAGAAAATGAAAAAAATATATATTCTATCGTTCCAAAAGGATGTCAAAGAGAGTACTCTCTTACTCATTGCTTGGGGAGATCTCGTTTCAAGTGCCCCTGCGGGTTAGGGGTTTATAATATGCCCGAGGTAGGCATACCGGTCGTAAGAGGCGACTAATATGCACAAAGGTAATGACGTGCAACTCGATGGTTGATCTACGGATATGATGCCTCTCACCTCTCATTACCTACCTTATCCTTCCTTACGGAAGGAAGGTTGACATGACCTAGAAGGTTTCACTGGTCATAAATCGCTACCACGACAGTCGGGCAGTACCACAAGGGAGTACCGGAGCGTACCGGGTTCAAATACCGCCAAGGACTGTTAATTCGACAACACTCCCCAAAACCTTCGGGGAGTGTTTTTGTCGCTACCACAAGAACAACAGCAACATCTCGTTTCAAGTTCTACTGGGTTGGGAGATAGCAGCCGAAATTGTGGGCGCCTACAATTTTATTTGCTTGCTTAATTTTTTGTTGTTTTCAATTCAATATTTTTTTGGCAAGCAGAAAACATATTTTTTATTTAAAGGTTTTTAAAATGGACTAAACGGTATAAAATAATTTATCCTTTCCCTACGTAGATTTTTGATCACATAGAAGTTTTACTAAAAATATGTGATTATGAATTAAATAATAAAAGTACTTGTAAATATAAATAATGTAAAAGTATTAAGGGCTTGCTATGCATGGTCTTAAGGGCGTGAAAAATAAATTTTTTAGGAAAGCTTAAATCCGCGATATTCGAATTGTAGTTTAATCGTACCATAAATGCGATTTTTGCAAGCAGAGCAAACTGCGCCACATATCGGAATTTTCCCCTTTATATTGCATTGTCATTGGGACCTAAACAATGGTGACAACTTCAAGACCTTAGCTCAATGAAAAGTTTTTTTAAAATCGAATGTAAAAATTCATGCCACAGATACTGCCAAAGCGACCTAATAAAAACATTTTTAAAAATGACTATTACACCGCGTTACACACATTCTGTCCTATGAATCGAATATACTTTTTCGGAAAGGAGAGAAAAAATAAAAATACACGTGTATCGGCGATTTTCATGTACACGTCAGAATTTTTTTTTTTTAGTACAATATTTGTAACGCAGTGTTATTCTTGAGTAAAAATATTTAAAATGAACATTGAGAACAGGTAGGCAGTGTTCGGACTTCTGACAATAGAGACACAGATCTACTACATGTTTTCTTAAATAAGAGCTTTTACCAAGCAAGGTAAAATTCTATAACATTTTTTGAAAAAAAAAATGTTAAGCTGTCTTAACCTCTCCAATCCCGCACCGAAAATACGCTCGAAAAATATTTTTTTATGACTTATTTTTAATAACTGGTGTCTTAAGAGTTTATTTCAAACAAAATTTTTATTTTTTATTTATTTTTTTTAATACTAAAAAACAGGTTTTCGAAATTTTTAATTTTTAATATACATAAGTGCAAAAAAAAATATTCTTATTTAATTCAAAGAAAAAGCTAATTCTATGTTTTTTTATTAAAAATAAATAAAATATATTAAAAAAAGTAAAAGTGTTTATGTGCACACAAAAAAAATATTGACTCACTTGTGACAAAATATATTTGGGATAGGTCCAAGCGAAATTTTGATTAATATCCCAGATATTCATAAATAGGTTCTGCGTTTGAGAAAATCGTCTTGAATGTAAGAAAAATAATATAACTAACATACCCAATGAATATTCCTCTTGAAAGGTACAACCTTTTCAGGAAACAATTTTATGCCACAGAAAATGTGTATGTTAGCAGTGATGCCTTAGCAAAGAGGTTATTACTGATTAATTTGGCGAATAAAGCACTTTTCTCTACAAGAGAACGAAACTAAACACTGAGGATGGCGGAACGCCGAAGCCTGATGACGGGGAATCGTTCCAAATATACATCAACTTTCAACCCTGTCAGAAAATCAACAAATCAAAACAAATCAAAAGATATTTTAACATGATCTGGACCCGCAAGACACCCCAAAACCTCCGATACGAGTTTCTTGCGGTTACAATAACAACAAAAAACAATCTAGGGCCAAGTTCGTGGGTAGTTCGAGGAAAATATCTGATATATATACAAATCAATTTAGAACTTGTTTATTAACAAGCCAGGGAAAGATGGAACCCAAACCCATAATATCGGAAATATAAGCGAAATATGATTGGAGTTTGATCGGAAATGCTCCCAAAGTATCTATATACTAAAAGAGAAAAATGCGTCTTCTATAATTGGAATATTAACAGAAAACTGTTTTGTGGTTCGACCAGAAAATGAGCAAGCTACAAACTTTCGAAAGAATTGTAGAAACTGCAACGGCGATAAGAAGTAGGAATTAATAGCGAAGATGCCATTTTAAGGGACATCTCATTTAAATGATTTTTTTTTTTTGATAGATTAAGCAAAGCTGTCAAATCTTCTCTAAAAGAGTTAATACAATTCTTATGTACTATTTTCTAGCATAAAAACTGAATATCGGTTGACTTTCTCTATCAGTTTTGGTTGCAAAACATAATTTAGTAAATGGCAACCCTGTATAAGGGTACATATTCCTCGGCGTTACTTTACTTTTACGCTTCAATGCAACATGTTCGTCCATTAAATTTTATTAACATTGTTATGTTCAATATGTGCAATCCAGCTGGAAGCGCTTCCTATGTCCCTGTTTCTTGCTTAACGGAAATAACCCACATAATCACCTGAAGAAGCTAGGGCAGGGCTTGGTTATATGGGAGGGATTTTCGATACATTTTAGTTACATACATACAGACATTTGCTGACACAATGATGGGCATGTACATTTTCCACAATTTGTACTGTCTGAAAAACATGTTGGTATTCACAGCCATATATAGGGTGTTTTTTTTACAGGTTTGTTTTTCGAATAGAGATAAAACTGGCATTTTGTGGTCAAATCTGGCAACTCTAATGTCATTTATGTTCAGTTTGGTTTGCCATTTCATCATGAACAGGTTGACAAAAGAACAACGCTTGCAAATCGTGCAAATTTATTTCGAAAATAATGGTTCAGTTCGCGAAGTTTACCGTGAGCTCCGTCCATTTTATGGTCGACATAATCGTCCATCAGAGCAATTAATTCGGTTAACCATGGATCGTTTTCGCACTACGTTTACTCTATGTGATAATACGCATCCGCAGAGACGTCGAACAGTGCGCACCGAAGAAACAATTGCCGCTGTAGAGCAAAGTGTTGAAGAGGACCCGAATGAATCGATTCGCCACCGTGCACAGCAATTGGAGCTTTGTCCATCAACTTTATGGAAGATTTTGCGCAAAGATCTTGGCTTGCGACCTTACAAGATCCAGCTTGTGCAAGAATTAAAGCCGCGAGACCATGCAATGCGTCGTGATTTTGGTGTATGGGCCGAAAATGAGATTGATTTCGATGCTGATTTTCATCGCAAAATTTTGTTCAGTGATGAGGCTCATTTTTGGTTGAATGGCTACGTCAACAAGCAAAATTGCCGCATTTGGAGTGAAGAGAATCCACATGAGACCCTTGAAACGCCATTACATCCACAAAAACTGACTGTTTGGTGTGCTCTATGGGCTGGTGGAGTCATTGGGCCATACTTCTTCCGCAATAATGCTGGAAAGGCAGCTACCGTTAATGGAGACCGGTATAGAGCCATGATAACCGACTATTTTGTTCCCGAATTGGATGGCATGAATGTGGATGAGTTGTGGTTCCAACAAGACGGCGCTACATGCCACACAGCGCACGTCACAATCGATTTATTGAAAGAAACATTCGATGAGCGCATAATTTCGCGGAATGGACCTGTCAATTGGCCACCAAGGTCGTGTGATTTGACACCATTGGATTATTTTCTTTGGGGATATGTGAAGTCGCTCGTCTACACCAACAAACCAGAAACGTTAGGGGAATTGGAAGCCAACATTCGTGGCGTTATTGCCGACATACGGCCCCATATGCTCGAAAAAGTGGTTGAAAATTGGACCTGTAGAATTGGCTTTATTCGAGCCAGCCGCGGTGGCCACATGCCCGAAATCATATTTAAACATTAATGGCATAAAATTATCCTTCCAATAAAGCCAAATTGATGGACCTTAAAACGATTTTCTTGTGTTTTATTATAATTCGAAGTTCTATACCCCTAACAAAAACACTCTTTATATATACAAACATACAAACACCTTTATTTCCTCAATTTTCAATTTCAGCTTCTTATCCAACTGCCATCACAGATTATAGGGCTAAACATTTTCGTGCTGAAAACCTACTGTATTTAAGAATGTGGCTTAGTTTGAGAATGAGCGTACAAACAAATAAACATCCATGCATACATACATATCTGCTTTGAGGAAATAAAGGTCGGACTGAAGCCACTTACAATAAGGCAAAATCCATGCATAAACGCCTTTTCGCAAACAGCCAATTCGACCTTTAGGGCAACCATAAATGAGGGTTTTGTTGTTATGTTGCTTACACCCAACATATAAGATCTAATTTCACAACATTTTTCAAACAAATACTAAATGTCTAAATATTGGTGAGGTGTTTGTGTTCGATGGTGGATCTTCTATGAGAGTTCCCTTTATCCGTGAAACAGTGAAAAATATGTTCAATTTTTGTTTGATTATCGGTAATAATGAAAAGCAGTTTCAATCTTACATCAGCTTAGGCTTAGGACGGAAAAGGTAAGACACCGTGTACCACCTACATACATACATACAGCTGTGTTCAATAAAATAGTAGTGAAATTAAAATGAAAAGCCCTTCTGTATCTAAAACTGTTCTATGAACGCGCCTAAAAATATTCCACTTTCCTTGAGTTCACATATAAAATATATGTACCAAAGAATGTATAAAAGGAATAAGCAAATGGCACATTAGAGGAAAAATGCATCGTGACGCTACAGGGCATCATAGCTTAGTTGTTAGAGTACTCTAACAGCGGCTTTGGTGCAGACACTTGGGTTCGTATCTCAGTGTCCGAGAAGGGGTCTGATGAGAAGCTGGGCACTTCGAAACATGTCATCCCATACCATCGCTGTGCATAACGTTGTAATTTTTCCTCTAATATCAATTAACAAACAAACATAAAAATTTGAGCTTTGCTCCAACAACAATCACCATAAAATGGATATCGTTCGACGAAATAAAAAGAAACTGCGATTTAAAATATAGCAATTGTTTTAATAGAAACCACATAAAAAGAAATTTCCAAGTTTACACAAAGTTTAGGAAAGTTAATTAAACTTTAAAAAATGGCAATCAAAATCTTAAAATTTTTTGGCAAAATTTTTAAGTACTCGTACGCAGTTTTCTAGACCAATTAATTTTAGTATAACATTCTGCAAGTTAGAGCTCGTTCAAAAATTTACCTGAATTTTCAGAATTTCTTTTGTTAAATGTACTCAACACATTCTTCTATACAACGCAAGAAGAAAAATTAATTTTGTATGGAAAAAAATACGCAACATCCTAGACAACCAAATTCTAAACACTGAGGTACTTCTTACTTGCACAATATTATGCTAAAATTGAATGAGCTACAAAACTGCGTACTCAAAAATTCTTCCCAAAAATATTGAAATTTTGATGGAAATTTTTAAAATCTTTATTAATTTTCCTGAACTTTGTGTAAACTTTGAAATTTATTTTTCTGTTATGGAATTCACATATCTTAAATGAAAATTATTAAAATCACAGCTTCGTCTTATTTCGTCGAATGATATTCAATTTAGTTTCACTACTATTACATTGAACACAACTGTACATGCAGTGGACTACAGTACAAATGATCCAGTTCGTTTTTCTAATACATCACAAACACTTCTTCAGCTAAATTTAGTTTGATAATTTTATGCATACATTGCTCAAGCTTTTGGAAAAAATCCAAACCTGGAACTTTTGCCGCAAAAACATCAAAATGATTTCTGGGTATACGGTTTTTTAACCTATTAAATTCTAAACTCATAGACAGCAACGCTCAAGCCCCTTGCAAATTTTGTTGTTGTGTGGAAGGGAAAATACCACATACCACGTAGGAAACAATTTCCAAACATCAACAAAATTTGCAAGAGTCTTGAGAGCTCCCTTTTAATGGTCCAGCTGTCAACCAGCCAAGAATCTTGCGTGCGACTTTTATTAGCTGCAGCTTATACGACCACGAATGCCATGAAAGTACAAATCCGCAATAAAATCCTCAGAAATCACCATGCTGAGATTGGACAGCATATAACAAGGCCAAAAGTTCACTGGCAAGCCATCAACAACATCCACACAGAGTCAGTAAGCTCATTTGCACCTCTTCCCCGGTGAACGTGGTTCTGTAGCTGCAACGCAACTCGAGCTTCTCTGGGACACCCAAGTCACCCTGACTCAACTTCGAGCTTTATATTGTAATAAGTTAAACTCTTACTTTTGACGACTACACTGCGACATGGCGACTTTTCGCCCGGCAAATAATGTGTCCTCCACAACACGAATTATATTTCTAACTTTTGGGGCGATTACGCTATTCGAACAGAAAACTCGCTATGGTCGAACCCTATTGCAAGTGCCAATTTCCTGGAATTTTCTTTAAAACAGATTGATAGCATATCCGTATATTGACGCACTATTAGATGCTGCTGCAATAACATCGAGCCACTATCATTACGTGTATTAGAAACTCATTAAAGGAAGACGCTCCGAAACTAGATGAAACACAGTAAATTTGCTACTTCTAAGTCGTATTTAAATTACATTCAAATTTCTAATGCAAATGCGCTTTAAATGATTGAACTGGTCAGCGCCGTGGTAATTTTCCCTATACAATCAAAAACAATTTAACGTCATCACAAACAAATTGTCACCGAATATTCACTTTGCGAACTCAACCATCTAATTGTACTTCTCTCAAAGCCAATGCTCACAGGCAGCCCATGCTTTTGTCCGAATATTTGTGTGGAAGTGACGCATTGACTGTGAGTGACATGCCGCTTAGCAACATTATTTGACGTTTAAAGTTGCCCATAGCGAATGTCATGGCTAACACTTGGTTATTTGACCTAAATACAGCAACAAAGCGGAACCTCTTGACAAAGCAAACAAACATTCGTACATTTCGACATACATAATAACTCTTTTGGTGGTTGTCATCATCATCGGCGGATTGTTGGTCCGTTCGTTGTGGTTTAAAATTTTGAAATTTTCAATTTTGTTTATTCGGTTTTATTATTGTTGCCGAAAAGTTTTTTTAATTGTTGTTGTAAGTGACCTTGTTGCTGATAGAATTTGCAGCTGTCATTTGTAAATATTGTTGCTATTGGTGGTATTATGACCGTTTGCTTTTTCTTTTGCTGGTGATGTTTTGGTTGTTAAGAGCGCACAATAAATGTTTACTCGACGGCTATTGTCAAATTCAACAATCAAAAACTTTATTTGCGGTCTTCGTTTGTTTACAAAAAGAAAAAAGGAATTTAGAGGTATTTGTTTTTGCTAAAGTTTGTGCCAAATTTCGCTGTGGAATAAAAGTTGTGGACTTCGGTAAAAAAAACAATAGCGGCATTTTACAGGGCAACGGTAGTAGTCACATCTGCATTAAAACGTCTCATATTGAAAAAATAGTACTTAATTGGGGTATGTAGGTCATAACAACACAACAACGCAAAAATGGTTTGGAAAAAAACTCCACGAAAATGCTTTTTAGCAAAATTAGAGTTCAGACTTTACTTAATTTTTTTTTTTTTTTAATTTCACTTTAGTGTATTTTATTTTATTCCAATTTTTTGTTATTATATTTTTGTATATTTGTCTTTCAATATATTTTTTTTTCTTAATTTTTTTTATTTTGTTCTATTTGATTTTATTTTAGTTTATTTTGGTTTAATTCAATTTAATTTAATTTTATTTTATTTTCTTTTATTTTCTTTTCTTTTATTTTCTTATTTTATTTTATTTTATTTTAATTTATTTTATATTATTTTATCTTATTTTATTCAAATTTTTTATTTTTTTGTTTTATTTTTGTTTTACTTTATTTTATTTTATTTTATTTTATTTTATTTTATTTTGTTTTATTTTATTTTATTTTATTTTATTTTATTTTATTTTATTTTATTTTATTTTATTTTATTTTATCTTATTTTATTTAAATTTTTGTTTTATTTTTGTTTTACTTTATTTTATTTTACTTTATTTTGTTTTATTTTATTTTATTTTATTTTATTTTACTTCTTTTATTTTATTTTATTTTATTTTATATTATTTTGCTTTATTCTATTTTATTTTACTTTATTTTATTTTATTTTATTTTAAGTTATTTTATTTTATTTTATTTTATTTTATTTGTAATATTTTATTTTATATTATTTTGTTTTATTCTATTTTCTTTTATTCTTCATTTTATTTTGGTTTATTTTATTTCATTTTATTTTATTTTATTTTACTTTATTTTATTTTATTTTCTTTTTTTTATTTATTTTATTTTATTTTAATGTATTTAGTTTTATTTTATTTTATTTTATTTTTGTTTTTTTTTCATTTCATTTTAGTGTATTTTATTTTATTCCATTTTATTAGTTTATTTTTGTACATTTTTCCTTCAATTTATTTATTTTTTAATTTTTTTTATTTTGTGTTATTTTGGTTTATTTTGGTTTAATTTAATTTTATTTTATTTTGTTTTATTTTATTTTCTTTTATTTTATTTTTTTATTTTGTGTTTTATTTTATTTTACTCTACTTTATTTTATTTTTCTTAATTTTATTTAATTTTATTTTATTTGATTTTATTTTATTTTAATTTATTTTATTTTATTTTATTTTATTTTATTTTATTTTATTTTATTTTATTTTATTTTATTTTACTTTATTTTATTTTGTTTTATTTCATTTTATTTTATTTTATTTTATTTTATTTTATTTTATTTTATTTTATTTTGTTTTGTTTCATTTTTTTATTTTACTGTATTTCAGTTTATTTTATTTTATATTATTTTATTTTACTCTTTTTTCTTTTATTTTATTTTATTTTATCTGACATTTTATTTCATTTCGTCTCCTTAGCATTCCTTTCAATTAGTTGGGTTAAAAAGCTTTTTATTTACCATTTTCGTTCCGCTCGTAAAAGTTTAAGAATTGTAAGCGAGTTGTACCGTGAAAATCGCTTGAAAAACAATAAGCACAGCATCATCACCCGACACATATTTTTCGAGGGGGAAAATCCAAAGCTGCGCTAAACCGTCAAAGCAACGCAATATCGAAAACATGTGTCAACGATAAACTTTCGGCGAGAAATCCCCCACACTCCTGCCCAATAATCCCAACCGATTCTTCATTTATCTTCATTCGATTTTCGGCTTTCACACTGCCATTACAAGGGGAGGGGGCTAGCCTGCCATCCTGCCACAACATAATCGCACAGAAATCCACCCAACCAATCTCTCGACCACAATTTCCGTCTAGTTATCAAATACTTTGATTCAAGCGCTTTTTGTCTCTACGTTCGTATGTTCCCCTGCGGCAGTAAGTGGATGGCATCGAAAATGGTGGCCGCTTCAAGTGTAATTTATCATCGCCTGACAGGGAAATCTTGTCTGATTATTTGTTGGTTCTTCATTTGTTGTTGGGCTAAATGAACAAACAAAACCGTATAAACTTATGTATGATCGCATAACTTTATATTCAAAGGACTTAGTATGAATATATTCATATTTACAAAAACTTGAGAGCATGTGCGAGCATAAATGGCTTCACCACCAAGCAGTGAAAGCAAACTAGTTCTAAAGTACTACACAACTTTTAAAGGTTTATTTTTTCTTAATAGCAATTATGCATTGTTTTATTGCCCACTTGACTTTAGTTTTCAAGTCCAAGTATATCCATTAACAATATTGCCTACTTTTGGCTGCCCTCGACAGTTCGACAGTTTCTATCTCATCCCTGAAACTAGCACCTAAAACCCTTCTCGTCAGATAGTGATCCGCAGGCTGAGATAAATCCGCACTGGCCGGATGATTTTATATTCTGTGCTTACTATTGCTTGGATAGATGCTATCCTTGAAAGTCATCCCAAGCTTGTGCTTATAGATACATATACAGGGGATGTAAATCTTCCGTAGATATAGCCCTATCATTAACTCAACTGAAATTCATATTCTGCTTAATTTTTAGTTTTCAACCTTTAGGTAGATTTCGGACTAGTTCCACTTCAGTCAGAAAATACTGGCTGCGAACTAGTTTTTCTTCTCACTACTTTGTAGTTTTACTTAAGATGCACTTCAAGATATTTGTAAGTATTTATTTGTGATATGTGGCTATGTATGTATGTGTTATACGAGCATGTAAGCGAAATCATCATGAATATTTCATTCAACTATAAAAGGGTATTTTACCAGCGTCAAATGGCGTGAAATTTATTTCCACACGTAGGCGTTGATGCCTGAGAGCCACAATGCGCCACTTATTCGCCAAATACACAAAATTCATTTCCTACTTCACACACAAACCTACGGTATTCAAATGGGCCATTTACCTACATTTCTTTAAGTCATTCAACAGTCACAGCATATAAAGGGCTATTTAGAGATTTGAATTGTTTCAGATTGAATTAACTTTAAAAGCCTATTTGACAGCAAATTATATGGTATTTAATATAAATTGTGTTTGGAATTGATTATTTTCGTAAAACAATAGTGGGCAGAAAATGGGAATTGTTTGAGAGCCCAAATTGCGTACAAAGAAAGCCATTTAACACTTGGTATATTAGTTTTTTTCGCCTAAGGGCAGTGCGTTATGGCATAAACCAATCGAGAAAGATGTTGACTTATAATGTCAAAATGTACATCTGGAAAAGAGAATTTGATATACTCATGTCCGCCCTTCTGTGAACGCGACAACTTACGCGATATCTTTTTAAATTTTCGGAACTCATTTCGTATCGCTATTTGATTCGAATCGGATTTTAATGAATCAAAATATTTTTGGAAATTTTTGAAAATCGCGAGGCCGCACCCCTTTTAATAGAGGACAACAAACTAATCCAATAATGTCAGGACTCGAACAAATTGATTTGCCGAAACGTCGAGGGCCACGACCACTTTTTATTGAAGTTAGAAAACTTACGCATCTTTCTATATAATTCTTTATTTTAAAGTAAAACGATAGATCTGCTTTATGTGAGTTGCTATAACGTATCACAACAAGGCATGTTACGTTCCGTTTCCCCTTATTTACTTACTTTTTTAATTTAATGTTTTATTTAATATTTTTTTCATTATATTTTATTTTATTTTATGTTTTTTCTATTTTTTTTTTATTTCATTCTATTCTATTTTTTTTTTTATTTTTTTTTTTTCATTATATTTTTCTATTTTATTTATTTTTTTTTTTTTATTTTACTTCATCTAATTTTATTTTATATTATTTTATTTTATTTTATTTTATTTTATTTTATGTTGTTTTATTTTATTTTATTTTCTTTTTTTTATTTTATCCTATTTAAATTTTTTTTCATTATATTTTCTTTATTTTAAACTTTTTTATTTTTTTTTTTTTGTTTGTTTTATTTTATCTTATTTTATTTTACTATTTTTTGTTCTTTTTAATTTTATTTTATTTATTTATTTTTTATTCTATTTTATTTTATTTTTTTATTTTACTTTATTTTATTTTATTTAATTTTATTTATTTTATATTTGTTTAATTTAATTTAATTTTATTGTATTTTATATTATTTTATTATATTTTATTGTATACTGGAGGGCCTGGCAGAGGCGTTTTCGAATTTCAGCTATTTAATTTATTTACGCAGCTAAGGATCAAGGTGAAATTCTAAAACCCCTGAAACCCTCAAGAGGCTGGAACCTTACAAGCAAACTCACATTATTGTCGTCCTTCTCCTTTTCACAACAGGAAACTTATAATCTTTCTAAATATATAGATGCTTCAATGTTTTTTTATTAAAAAATTTGCACTTCCTTATCCAAACTGAGTCTGCCTATTAGTAACACTTCTTTTGTTTAAGTTTTTACTTCCTGTTTTTAGCAGTTTTCGAATAATTTCTCACTTTTCGCTTTGCTTTGAATTGGTTCAATTTTTTTTAGTATCCCAACTACAATTAAAGTCACATAGAGAAGACTGTAAAATCATAAATTAACTAAAGATATTTCGAAACCCCCTTTAAATCCAACGATTTCAACTTGAAACTTTTCCAATCTTAAACCGACACTTTCGTAAATTCGCTTGGACGTTGGAGAAGCAAACATCTTAAGCTTATTTGAAAGCATTAAAGGTGCACACAGACACGCCTACACCATGTTGACGAAGGCAATAACAACATACCGCTGCATTTGAAAACTTTACTACTTTTGCAACTTGATCGAGATTGGGGGTAAGGTAGGCTGATGATGTTAAACACTTTACTGACTTGCTGACTACCAAACTGAGTATGAATATTCGATGAATGTGTGAATGTTAGGCGTGTACCCAATCTGTAGTCAAAAGAACTAGTTTCAAACTACAGCTCAACTAGTTAGCCTAATAGATTTTTATCGAATATGTTAAATCAGAACCGGAGGTATCTCATCTCAAGACGAGTGAGATGGTCAAGGTACCAAGTGAGCTAAGAAAATTGTTAGGCGAGTTTACTACTGATCTACAGGGTGTTTTTTTTACAGGTTTGTTTTTCGAATAGAGATAAAACTGGCATTTTGTGGTCAAATCTGGCAACTCTAATGTCATTTATGTTCAGTTTGGTTTGCCATTTCATCATGAACAGGTTGACAAAAGAACAACGCTTGCAAATCGTGCAAATTTATTTCGAAAATAGTGGTTCAGTTCGCGAAGTTTACCGTGAGCTCCGTCCATTTTATGGTCGACATAATCGTCCATCAGAGCAATTAATTCGGTTAACCATGGATCGTTTTCGCACTACGTTTACTCTATGTGATAATACGCATCCGCAGAGACGTCGAACAGTGCGCACCGAAGAAACAATTGCCGCTGTAGAGCAAAGTGTTGAAGAGGACCCGAATGAATCGATTCGCCACCGTGCACAGCAATTGGAGCTTTGTCCATCAACTTTATGGAAGATTTTGCGCAAAGATCTTGGCTTGCGACCTTACAAGATCCGGCTTGTGCAAGAATTAAAGCCGCGAGACCATGCAATGCGTCGTGATTTTGGTGTATGGGCCGAAAATGAGATTGATTTCGATGCTGATTTTCATCGCAAAATTTTGTTCAGTGATGAGGCTCATTTTTGGTTGAATGGCTACGTCAACAAGCAAAATTGCCGCATTTGGAGTGAAGAGAATCCACATGAGACCCTTGAAACGCCATTAGATCCACAAAAACTGACTGTTTGGTGTGCTCTATGGGCTGGTGGAGTCATTGGGCCATACTTCTTCCGCAAAAATGCTGGAGAGGCAGCTACCGTTAATGGAGACCGGTATAGAGCCATGATAACCGACTATTTTGTTCCCGAATTGGATGGCATGAATGTGGATGAGTTGTGGTTCCAACAAGACGGCGCTACATGCCACACAGCGCACGTCACAATCGATTTATTGAAGGAAACATTCGATGAGCGCATAATTTCGCGGAATGGACCTGTCAATTGGCCACCAAGGTCGTGTGATTTGACACCATTGGATTATTTTCTTTGGGGATATGTGAAGTCGCTCGTCTACACCAACAAACCAGAAACGTTAGGGGAATTGGAAGCCAACATTCGTGGCGTTATTGCCGACATACGGCCCCATATGCTCGAAAAAGTGGTTGAAAATTGGACCTTTAGAATTGGCTTTATTCGAGCCAGCTGCGGCGGCTACATGCCCGAAATCATATTTAAACATTAATGGCATAAAATTATCCTTCCAATAAATCCAAATTGATGGACCTTAAAACGATTTTCTTGTGTTTTATTTCAATTCGAAGTTCTATACCCCTAAAAAAAACACTCTTTATATCTGAAGAATTATTTCGTCGGCTGTTTCGCGAAACAAGGCTTAGCAAAATTCTGGTATATCTTCCGAGACATTCGATTGTCGAAATTCGACAGACGAAAATCTGCACGTCTGTTATCGAAATTTGAGTTGTTCTCCATCAACTGATATTGACTGGTCCCCTATTACGTTGAAGCTTCTTCTTGTTTAGCTGGTGGATGTGATTTTTGATATTCCTAGGAAAATGCTAAGCCCCCAGTTGATACCTGCGAAGTTGGATACTGCAATAGCATCCAAACAGAAATTGTCTGATGACTACCATAAAAGGCTTCCTCAGTGACTTTATGGGCTAGTCAGCTATAAAGATGATATTGCGCAGTTATTGAAACACAGTTCTAAGGGCAAAAAGTTTGTAAGCTTTACAGGACTGCGTCCCAAAACGTCCAATACCTCATCAAAAATGCTTAATTTATGTTTTTTATTTGCAGTGTCCAGGAGAAAACTGGCCTGATCCACGAGTTGGCAGAGCGTGAAGAGAAATTTCCTACTATGAAAGAAGGTGCAAAATCGCAAGCCCTGAGTCCTAAGGATATCAGCGACATTTTGTTTGTGGCTCGAGGTATTTCGGAGACATAAAATTGAATAAGCAGGGGATAAGGACCACATTGTTTTGGAACACTTGCTTTATTCTGCTAGGTTCCTGGTCATTAACCGGTCCATTTGGTAAGCTCAGTGGATAGGGAGGAGCTTTACGTAACATCTGCGTAGCGTGACTAACTGATACTACCCTCCCACCCAAGCTAAGGTTTTACGAGACTAAGGGCTGATATTTCAATATAGCCCTGTCTAATATTTCGGCAGTATTTGATACATTAAACACTTATTGAAAGGTAGTGGTCAAACGGCGATATTAACTGTAACTCCACACAATTTTGTAGAGTGAAGCTCTCTCTCAAAAGGTCGCGGTGTTCACTGTGCACTCACCTTTGGCATACCTCTCTACACTAATGTGCTCATTACCCTGCCTTTTCGAGTTAGGGACCTTACGAACGCTAGTACGAGTTAGAGCCATAGCGCGATGTAATGGAAAATTAAAGCCTCAGAAAAATTGTGCCTAGATTTTTTAGCGGCTCTGTATACTTCATGATTTCCCAAGCTTTGAATTTTGAGTTGCTACAACTATAGCTTTTTTGAACTAATTCGACCACAGTCAGAAAATTCTACTGCCTTTGTGCGTTTCACGTTACCTCATGTATGTTGGGCATGAATATGAGGATTGAGTGTTGGTATGACGCAATTACCATGAAAGCCTGATAAATGGGGACTGAAATATTCAATAGTTTTTGTTCCAAACGTGCTTGAAAGTGAATGTAGGGAACGTGTTAAATATAAGAGGAAATTTAAATTGTTTGTGTTAAGACATGAAAGCGCTTTAAATTCGAGATTAAAACCCCTATCACTTTGGGCTACGATAAGGAACCTAAGATGAATAGTTAAATATAGTCTGCACTAATGGAATATTCTTCATATTGCTTCTGATGCAATAAATATAGCAAAAAAAATGTCTCCGCTCTCTTTTTTCTTCCTCCTAATAATGATGATCTTGTCTGATTAAGATCATCCGTTAGATAACTAGTCACGGCCTAAGGGAGCTTCTCTTAATCTTGTAGTCTACCTTGAACAAATACGGCTGGGCTAGGAGCTGTGGCTGAATACCACCGGCAACAACATTTCTGGGTTAAGAACAGATACACTCAATCTACTGGACCGCACTTTTGTCGCTGGACCACTACATCTCTAATCATATTATATACTCAGTGTACCCTCGATGAAGCTCGTCCCATTAAAATGTCAAGTTATCTGTTGCTGCCGAATGGTAAGGCTCACTGGGTTCAACAAAAAATGTGTTCCTTCTCCATAATTAAGCATGTATTGGCATGTATAATCCACTTGAGAATGAACAAAAAATTCTCTCATTGAGTTATAAGCCACGAAATAATATTACAGAGTAATAAATTAAGGGATTTCTTAATACAGAACAACTCTTCAAAACTAGCTTACAATGTGTTTTCTGTGACCTCTTCCTCCATACTTCTTTGTAGAAAATATGAAATATTATACATATCAAGGTCAAGTAAAAGAACATATCATAAAAGAAAAATCCAACAAAATAAAATTAAGAAAAAAACTGACAAACTGAAGCCGGTCGCCGCCAGTATACTTTCGCATCAGGCTGCCCCTTGGGATGTGTAAAACTGAAAATGAGTAAGAGTTTGTACTTGAACATTTACGCCACTTTAATGGGTACAGCAATTTAACGGAAACAGCAGAGGCGTTTGTCGTTTAAATAAATCATAATAAATTATTGTTTCACTACTCGAGCTTTTTGCGCTATGATATCTACCATAAAAGAGTAGACACGCGGTCGAAGTTAATGAAACTTCACAAAGCATTTAATGTGATAAACACTCGGCGACTGTAGGATAGTTGATGAAAAATAGAATAAAATAAAATAAATTTAAAAAAAACAAAAATAAAATAAAATAAAGTAAAAAAAAAATAAAATAAAACGAAATAAAATAAAATAAAATAAAATAAAATAAAATAAAATAAAATAAAATAAAGTAAAATAAAATAAAACAAAACAAAAAATT
>OX465291.1:40276534-40286534 GCA_949987695.1 Merzomyia westermanni | reverse complement strand
GGTTCTCCCTAAATTTTTATAAATTACAAGTTACACCTTACAAAATTTTCAAATCAAAACCAGTGGGTCAATGCAAATAGCCATTTAGTAAATAAAATAAACTTAATTAGAGCTCGATATAAAGTTTAAATTTTTTAGTTTACCGAGTTAAATCCTTTTCTGCGCTTCTCTCATTTTTCTTCAATAATATATTCTCTTGCACAGCTTTCAACTTTACTTTATCTTAATAAAGGGTATAGATGAGGGTTGCCACACTATATTTTTTCAGCCCCATAATATTTTATGAAAAATTACCAAAACTAAAAAGGGTAAAACTGTGTTATAGAGGCAATTGTCGTGTATAAAAAGAAAACTAGAATGATTTGCCGATTTAATTTAATGCGTCTGATTTATTTGATGTTCGCTAGCAAGTCAAGTTACAAATCGGAGAGCTGATAGCAATAATTAAGTAGTACAGAAAAAACTGGTTTCGTTATTTTTCGAAGTTAGTGATTGTTAATACATAGTTCAATTCATAATCGATTACTTAAAATGTGTATGCTATCAAATATGATTATTTACAATGATTACAATATAATTTGATATCTAAATATGTGTTGTAATGCAATTTGGCCAAACAGCAATAATTAAGTTAAAATTAGTATATAACTAGTTTTCATAAGTTATTTCCCCTCTTCTTCCACCCTATCAAAATACAAATATACAATAAAGGAATGCAGGCAAATTATAATGCAGTTGAACTGCAGGCAGTCCTTCACTGGCTCCACATCAGTCGTTGACATGATAAAAATCTCTAAACGAAACTCTAAAAATTTCCTCAAGTGGACTTCCATCTATAAAATAAATAACCACGAGTTGTGCATATGCGTATACTTTAGCTCCACAGTCGGCGACTTTCTTCAGTGATAATAGCAGACTAAATGTCAAGTTGGACAGTGGTACCGATTCCGAAAATCTGTAGCTGTCTTTAGTATAAGGCTTCCGATTGATGGCTATCTTAAAAAAAAAGATAGCCCCAGGTCACGGCGATGTACCAGAAACCTGCGTTGACGGCGACCTCGCTTGTATAGCTTACGAACAATTGGAGGAGTGATGGTCCCGCTTAAATGACAACCGAACGAATAGCCTCATAAATCTTAATCGTTGGTGCCTAGGTTCAATGATTGGGGAATCCCGAAGTTTTTTGTTGCCACTGTAGTATTGATGCCCTGTAGAGCAAGGCTGTGCTGATAACTAGGCCACTGTACTTCATATAATACCGAAAAAATAGTTAAACTTCGTTAATATATAAGATATATAAGGGGTCTAAATTTTAACTGTAGAATCCGTATTGGTTTGCATTAGCTCTCACTCCATAGGACTTAATCCGAATAAAAGCTAGAAGCGAACCAAATACAAAACAAAAAGCACAATTTTTGGCCGCAAAGATCAAAGTGGCAACCACGATCTCGATTGCCTTGACTTCATGGCCACGTGCACTTACGCACACATACATACTGTGCATATGTGTATGTGTGCTACGCAAGTGGCATAAAATTGTCTGAATTGCTTTTCCGGCCTCGCTCATTTTCCGACTAATTTTACTGTTATTATTATTTTTCGATAAATGAACACAAAGAAGTTTGAGCAAAGGAAAAGCACTCGCTTGACTGGCTGTTGATTTCCGTTTAACTTTCGCATGGAAATTCGATTTGCCGTTTAATGAAAATCAATTAGCATACTTGTTTGTGCAACCTTCCTTAAAGATGTGCCGAATCTCGAGTTCTGGTATTTCCCACCGCCAAATCCACAAGTAAATTGATCCAGCAGCCATTTACAATTGTCATGAAAGTAACCTTCTAAATACCCCATCCAAGTTATATCTACTATGCGTAGGAGTTTATCTCACAGTTTTGTTTGAAGTAGGGTAACACATCAAGAGCTCTTCCTCCGTTAGTGCTTCCAATGAAGGCTCTGACAGCGTACTACACCTGTAAGAGAGCCTTCGGCAAGAAATAGCTTCTATTGCCGTACATAATTCACGGTATGTACAATACACACTCATCCAACCGGTTCCAACGTTTGGAGCTCTAGTCTGGTGGAAGGCGATAGATAAAAAGAGCAATCAATTGAAAGCTGGGAAAATACAAAGACTAGCATGCCTGGGTATACCAGGCGCGTTAAGCAGCGCACCTCAGGAGGCGCTAAATACCATCTTCCAGCTGGGGCCGCTTCGCGTGTTCGTTCATAGTTTGCCCGCAAAGGGTGCTCTCAGGCTGAGAGAATCTAACATTTGGAAGCCAGCCAACTATGTACACGCGACTAGATAACATGGCAAAGAGACTAAACGGGGTCAGAACCAACCTAATAGCCGAAACGGACTATATCACGTCAGTTATTGACGTCGGGGCTCATAATGTAGAATATCCTTCGAGAGAGGATTGAGAACACGGCTTAGTCACTGGTAGAGAGATTACAATCTACACGTACGGTTCAAAAATGGTAAATGAAACGGGGATTTGCAAGCCAGGAAGTCGTATCGATTCCCTTACTCGTGCAATGTCTTCCAAGCAGAAATCTATACCATAGTAAAGGCAGCTGGAATCTGTAGAACAGTCGAAAACATTTTTAAAAAATTTTGTAATTTTGTTGCTTTTTAGCTGCTGAACAATACCCCGTTTAGTCTAGGTGGTTTTGAACCTCAAGAGACCACTGTGCGCTGGGTCCCCGGACACGGCGGTATCGATGGAAACTAAAAAGCTAATGAGATGGATAGGAAGCGCTCTGAAATGGACATGCACGAGGCAGACAACTACGTGCGACCGCTATTGTGAAATCTGCTAAGGAAACTCGATGAGCATTCTTTTAATACAACGAATTTACTATAGACCAACTGGGATGACTTTGAAATCTCAGGGTACATATGGCCCTTTTTAGACATAAAAAGAATGCTTCGACGATGACGTGTGCCAACAAGCTCCCTATGTTGAAGCTATCAGGATGTGGAGGAAGAGGAATCGATCCATCACTTTCTTTGTAGATGCCCAGCACTACACTCAAAGAGAATCAGATCTCTGTGATCACGCTCTTTCGACAGTCTGGCAGTTGTGAGGGAAGTGGATCTTTCGCTACTTCTCAAGTTCATATGGGAGAGTAAATGGTTTAAAATGATTAAGTTAGTAATATCTGGTTGGACGGATGTGTCCCCACCCGGACGCAGTGAGAGCATTCACAATGGAAATAAGTGTCTCCGAGTGAAAGTTTGGGATATCCCAAGCGCACTCTCTTAATCTAACATAACCTAGTGCTGCCAATTGGCATCAGTTAAGAAGGGATAATTGGCCAAATAGTGGCATCCCTATTTATTTTATATCAAACCAATTTATCACAGAACTAGTACAGTTCGCAATATAATAGCCACCAGGACCACTGCAGTTCGCATTCATAGTAATTGTTTGTGCATATTAATATCGTTGCTTGCATCCTTTTTGACATGAATACATCTGACCTCTTCAGCACTCACAACTTTTAAGCTGAACAAACAAAAAAACATGTCGAACTTTCATATCAAACTCAACTACACTCACACGCTTTAGCAGCTGGTCAGTAACATTTACACTTCAGCATAACATGGTCAACATGGCTATGAAGGACATCCATCCTTTGTTAGATGAGCTTACATTGCTTTCCAGCTTCAGCATCACCTTCAGGCTCTTGTCGGTGCTGTCTTTAGTTGCAGTGATCACTGGAATTTTTTAGTCTAAAGTTGCTATGACTACCCATTTGGAAATATATGCATGCGGCATCAGTATTTCAGACATGACATGGAGCTTTGTATGCAAGCCAGTATAAATGCTCGTTCATTTTCATTTTCCACGTATTATTTCTCAGGGAGCATACAGGGTGGCTGATGAATTTTGCTACATTAAGAAACTCAAATAATTTTTTTTTCAGTGTATGGAATTCATTTTTCTTTTATTCATGTTAAAGCTCATTAAATTTTATTAAATATAGCTTAATTAGTTTTAAAAATAATGGAATTTAAATGCCCCCCCTGCTCCTCGATGCATGTGCGGCATCTTACCAAAAAGTTGTTCATTACTGCTTGGAGAGTTGAGACAGGAATAGCCGCAATTGTTTCTCGAATGGATTGCCTTAGTTCATTCAAATTTGTTGGTTTTGCTTTGAAGACTTCCTGTTTGCAATAACCCCACAAGAAAAAGTCAGGTGCAGTAAGGTCAGGCGACCTGGGTGGCCAACGGAATGTGGAGTTTCTGGATATCAGCTTATTGGGAAATTTTCGTCGCAATTCTGTCATAACAGGTTGGGCTATATGAGGAGCTGCACCATCTTGCTGAAACCACACAGAGTTGAAAGAAATTCTCATTCGGCGTAATTCTGGATAGAAAAACTCTCTCAACATGCTCAAGTAACGGTCTCCAGTAACCGTAACGGTGTGACCGTTTTCTTCGAAGAAGTAGGGCCCGACAATGCAGCGTGATGAAACTGCACACCACACTGTGACACGAAGTCTCATGGAGTGTCTGTGGGTTGAAAGCACTCCATATTCGACAATTTTGTTTGTTTATGTTGCCGTTTAAATCGAAATGAGCCTCGTCAGACATGAAAAGACAGTTCAACATGTTTCCATCCTCTTCCACCATTTGAAGCATCTTCTGGCAAAATTCCAAGCGAATCGGCAAGTCTGCAGCGTTCAGTTTCTTGGCCATTTGAATTTTATATGGGAATAAGTCCAAATCTTTGTGCATAATTGACTGTAATGACTGTCTGCTTACATCCATTTGAGCAGATAAGCTTCTTGTCGAAACACGTGGATTGTTTTGTATGGCAGCAGCTACAGCAGCGATTGTTTCCTCCGTTCGAACTGAAGGGTTTCGATGGTAAGGTCTTCTGTTGACTGTCCCATGCTCGGCAAAATTGTTTACAAGTCTTATTATGGCCCATCTGCTCGGAGGATTGCCGCCAAACGTGCGCCTATACTCTCTTTGAACCGAAACTACGGACTCCAGTGCGTGATAGCGGCGGACAATCCAAATTCTTGTTTCAGTGTCCCAGTTATCCATTTTTGTTAAATGTAAAAGTCAATCTGCAAAATAAAAAAAAATTTACCAGATTCATTAAATAGAAAAAAAGTTATTTAATTTTTTTTTGGTAGCGGCTTTCATTAGCCACCCTGTACATACTCTATCCCTTCTCTTTCACTACTTTTTTATGCATATATATGTATAAATTCTGAAAGCATACAGAAATACTTGTGCGTACACATGATGTATACATACAAAATCAATTATTCTGCATGGATGAAACAGCATCGATTTTTCAGATATACGTCAATAATATATGCATTCATACATCGGTCGGGAGCAAAATAAAGGCAGGTTGCACAACTTTCAACCATCAATATACTCGTACATAAGAATATAAAGACAATTAAACTCTTCGCATATCTTACGCATTTTGCCCCCATACGGGTGGGCCATACGGGGGTCCAAACGGTTGGTTGTGTGTTCAATTGTTCATATATCCCGGTCGATGGTGTGTCATCGTCAATGAATTAGTAACTATCATGCACCAAGAAAAATGGTTAAAAAGTTGTACAAGATTTTATGTATACATCGTACAAAAAATTATTCGACCAATCCTTTAAGAGAATAACAGTGGGCTATAATTGATCCCTAATTATGAGTCATAGTTGAGATAAGTCAATTTTCACATCGTGCAAAAAATTATTCAACCAATCCTTTAAGAGAATAACGGGTTATTATTGATCCCTAAGTATGAGTCATAGTTGGGATAAGTCAATTTTGAATTGTATATCACACTCATAGGGATAGCAAGTGGGCTTTTGCGACAGAGTGCATGCTTGCCGATTGAAATCAAAGTGTTCTCTGTCCAATTCATAAGAAAGGAGCTCCTACAATGTGCACGTATTAACGCAGGATCAGCCTCCTTATTATCGCATTTAAGATTAGACCAAGCGTATTGTGCGAAAGACTGAATCGCACTGCAGAAAAATTGATTGACCGTAACAGTGTGGCTTCAGACCTGGTAAATCTACCATCGATCAAATGTTCACTATGCGCCAAATCTTGGAAAAAACCCATGAGAAAATAAATGACACACATCACCTCTTTGTTGATTTGAAAGCCGCTTTCGACAGCGCGACAAGGAGCTGCTTATATGCCGCCAAGTCTGAATTTGGTTTCCCCGCAAAATGTGTACGACTGTGCAAAATGAGATAGAGCAACAAAGCCAGCTCGGTCAGAATCGGGAAGGACCTCTTCAAACCGTTCGAAACTAGGCAGGGTGAACCCTTTATCGTGCGATTTCTTTAATTTAATGCTAGCGAAAATAATGCAAGCCGTAGGACTTTACATTTCAGTAACCATCTATTACAAAAGCATGCAATTGCTGGCGTATGCCGAATATGTACATACGAGGTGTGTTCAAAAAGTATCGCGAATTTTGAATTTTCGCTGGTTACGTATATTCGAATTTCGAATTTTTTGTGGCGTTATGTTGGTACTCATGTCTCTCACTTATGCCGACAAGCTCGGCCATTTTGAATGTTCACTTAATTGTTGACAGCTGCTTTGCTTGCACGTGTTTTGGATCGTCTTCGATTTTTACCTATTCAAAAAAATGGATCAAAGAACCTGTATCAAATTTTGTGTGAAAAACGAAATTAAGTGCGCGGATGCATTCCGAATGTTGACTGTGGCATACGGAGAAGCTACCTTGGACCGAAGCAACGTTTATCGGTGGTACAAAATGTTCTCAGAAGGCCGAGAAGATGTGCAAAGAAGAACAAAAATTGGCTTTTGCACCACGATAACGCCCCTGCTCACGCATCGTTGCTTGTGCGCGACTTTTTGGCCAAAAACAACACACTAATGATGCCGCAGCCACCGTATTCCCCAGATCTGGCCCCCTGTGACTTGTTCTTGTTCCCTAAACTGAAGAGGCCCATGAAAGGACGACGTTACGGTTCTCTTGACGAGATAAAGACGGCATCGAAGGAGGAGCTGAACAAGATACAAAAAAATGATTTTTTGAAGTGCTTCGAAGATTGGAAAAACCGTTGGCACAAGTGTATAATATCTCATGGGGATTACTTTGAAGGGGACAAAATAGATATTCATGAATAAATAAATAATTTTTGAAAAAACACAAAATTCGCGATACTTTTTGAACACACCTCGTATATTAACATCATTGGCTCAAATAAACGCGCCGTGAGTTCTGCCTACCCCTAATTGGAGAAAGAAGCGAAACAAGTGGGTTTGTAGGTGAGCGACGACAAAACGAGGTACCTTATGTCAACCACGCCCTATTGGCAGCCATAGTTTCGAAATAGTAAAGGGCTTCGTTTACCTTGGTACCAGACCTGTTAAATTTGATAAGTAATTAGTAATCAATTGATTAGACGGCCTTTTTAATTGGTAATTTTTATTTTAATTGTTTTTCAAGAAAAGAATTAGACAAACTTAAAAAATATAAACAAAATCGGAAAAATCAAAAATAATCCAAAATAATCAAAAAAAGTTTATTTGATTACTTAAATTGCTTTTTTTTACTTTTTTTTTAATATTTCACTTTGTTCAGTAGTGTTGATGTGTCCATTTATGTGATTATACAACAATACTGGAAAAAAATCAAAAATGACCAAAAATTAACCAACAAAAATTTTTTTTTATTATTTTTTTGTTTTTTTTTTGCATTTATTCTTGATTATTTCTGACTTTTTTCAGTATTGTTGATGTATATATTTATGTGCTTTTACAACAATACTGAAAAATAATTAAAAATAATAAAAATGAATATATAAAAAAAAAATCGGAAAAAATCAAAAATAATCAAAAAAAAAGTTTATTTGATTACTTAAATTGTTTTTTTTTATTTTTTTTTTAATATTTCAGACTTTTTCAGTATTGTTGATGTGTATATTATGTGATTATTCAACAATACTGGAAAAAATCAAAAATTACAAAAAATTAATCCAAAAAAATTGTCTTGACTACTTTTAAATATTTTTGATTTTTTTAATTTTTTCTTGATTATTTCTGACTTTTTTCAGTATTGTTGATGTATATATTTATGTGCTTTTACAACAATACTGAAAAATAATCAAAAATAATAAAAATAAAAATAAATAAAAATCCTAAAAAATCAAAAGTTATCAAAAGTAATCAAACTACTTTTTTTGATTTCTTTTGATTATTTTTAATTTTTTTTGGTTTTTTTTTTTAATTAATTGGAAAAAAATCGTTAAAAATTTAAAGTAATTAGTAATCAATTATTAAATGGATTCTCAAGAAAGTAATTAATCAAACCGATAATCATTACCATAATTAACACCAACAAAAATATCAGCTTAGAAATCCAGCGAAGAATCACACTAGCCAATAAATGTTACTTTGGACTGAGTAGTCAATTGAGAAGAAAAGTCCTCTCTCGACGAACAAAAACTACATTCTACAAGTCGCTAGTAATACCTGTCCTGCAATATGGAGCAGTACATGCATGATGACAGCCGCAGATGATTCGACCATTGGGGTATTCGCGAGAAAGGTTCTTCGAAGGATTTATGGGCCTCTAAGCGATGCCGGCGGTGTTTACCGAAGAGGATTTAATGATGAGTTGTATGAGCTGTACGCAGACATCGACATAGTCCAATAAATTAAAGCCCAGAAGATGCTCTGGCCCGGAAGGTATTATTGTCTGAATAGAGGAAAAGGGACGCCCCCAATAGATTGAAGGGGAAAGTGGAGAAGGATCTGCGTTCCCTTGGTATTTCTAATTGGCGTCAGTTGGCAAAGGATATATTAAGCTGACGTGCTTTGTTTGAAGGTCAAAATCATTTAGACGGTTGCCCCATATATGTATGTACATACGTATGACAACTTGGAAGCATATAACATGGCAAGTAAACAACCAGGCAGACTGACTCGTGTAGTTTGTAGTTATAATAGAATATTCAGTTAGGTGTTGTTGTATATTAATTGGTAACTCAAAATATGGTCGCCGTTGTATGGTTGCGTAATGTAACTCAACCACCGCTTGAGCTTATTTTTGCTATGGAGAAAACAATTTTTGTCGCTACTAAATACCGAATGAGATGACGGGTGCTGATGATGATGTGCCTGCCATTCAAAGGTGGCAAAGTTTGTAATGAAGGATCAAGCTGACACAAATCTGAACTGTACTATCGTTTTAGGAGTCTTTTCAGAACAGATTTTGGACACGTTTTCAGGCCGTCTTGCAAACTCATCTAGTATCATCTAGTCGGAAGTATTTGAACAAGACAAAGTATCTTTTGTCAACAAAGAAAGTTTCACTCCACTTTCATCGAGGCAAATATTAACTTGTGTTTGTTAGTCTCCTAACTGGGAACCAGAGCTCGAATCAAAAATAAGATCAGCCCCTAACTCCAATTTGTACAAGACTACAAACATGTAATACTTGAGTAATTGGACCAACGCCGTGTGTGACTTTTTCGATTTATTGCTGGAAGTGGTCTATATTGAGTTAGAGGATATATTTGACTATATTTTTGGAAATAAATTGAATTTTGCCTGAGCTTAATTAGGTTGTTGTGTAATAAATATCTACGCACGTTACACCAAAGTTGGCATAGCGAAAAATTCGTAGAACTGCAAGTGTGACACTTGTTAGCTAAAAGGGTGAATATAGGAAAGTCGATTAGAATTCTCAGAAAAAAGAAATCTGATAAAAGGTTTGATGAGTTCTGGGATAGGACTATCGTTTGAACCTAAATATTTGTTACTTTTTTTTATATGTTTAAAAATAAAATATTACACAAATAGGAATATCTATTGAAAATGGGTTGTGTGAAAGCTTGTATAAGCTGATTATAGGATTGCAAATAACGAAACGCTATATGCACAAATATGCTTGATTAAGTTAGGAATTTAATAAGCGTGAAAAGTATTTCAGAAATACACTTGGAGCGTAACCTGTTGGCTGCACCCCTATGTTC